>JASCIV010000242.1:0-29305 GCA_030374735.1 Gracilaria caudata
CTATTTTGAAATAAGGGTCATCTCCAAGAATGCCAGCGTCGCTACTTAAACCATGTGCAGTGTCAAACCCGACCTTGGTTTGAAAATAAGCCTTATTTCGCTTAGTTAAAAAGGCCTAATTTAAGGTGCATGCGAGAAGAATACTTCAGCTCTTAGAGCTTTTCATCAGAAGTATGGATCAAAATTTGTGGGCACTGTAACGGGAAGATATGTACAAACAACTTTCATGCGAGGGAATGTTCTTTTCATTTTGACAGATTCTCGGCTGAAATCCCTCCATTCATTCGAATATTCATTCAGCAATTGCTTGAAATATGTTATCGAAGTATGTGATGGCGAAAGCAATAATTTGGAGTTATTGGAGCCCAAAGTTCTCGTGCAGAGATTAAGAGGAAGCAAACAAATTGCTAGAAATTCCACGACGATCGTGCTTATACCACAGGTAGTGCTTTTGAAACGGATGCCGCGTTTTCATGACTACAGCCTTTTGCAAAAGCTATGTTTCTCGACTCCTTCACATGTAGTGCTTCCAAAATAACCAGAAATTTTCTACATCAAAAATCCCATATTTAGACGTTCTTTTTATTACGGGTTCATGTTCACACCAGATTTTGTGTTGTACTGGTAAATCATATAGCGGGACGATGTAAAATTTGATATGGAAGGCAACATGATATTTTTGTCCTTTCAGAAACGCTACCGAGCTACAATTCTGCTTCTCCAATATTTCGGAAAATTTAGCTGCCAAAGAGGTTTGAAGTGTTAAGCTTGCAGAAATTCTACCATGGATGCTGTATAGATGAAGTTCGCTACAGCTTTTCTGTTTGAGTGGGTAACCTACGTTTTCTTGCGTTCTTGGAAGACTAGACAGATGGATTTAGTGGGATGGATGCAGTACTCCGCTCTGTAGGAAGTGCTTTAGCAAGATTAGGTCATAGGAAACTAAAGTACTGGCAAACTTGAAAATTTTTTCGAGTGTCGAGAAAAAAGTAAAGCGTCTACTTTTCCTTGTAAGATGAGACCAGACTACTGCTCAGAAGCCACTATTCTGTGTAAAATGCTAGAGTTGATTAGCGGGCTCAGTATAAGTCATTGAATCCCCTTGATATCGATTCTATCTCCTCTTTTACACCACTTAAGTCCCTTCTTGACTACGACGCATCCACTACAACTACAGGAATCATATCTTCATTTCTTTGTTTGGCAACTCTTGCGGGTTCGTGGGTGATGAGGAATTGTGGGATGCAATCAACTACGATTGGTTATCAAAACCTACTCGTAATAAGAGTTAGAACTCAGAAAGATGAGTGCCTGGGCTTTAAATCTTCCGAGCATTCGTTCATTTATATGAGCCAACATTGCCATCACTACGAAATATTTTCTTTCGTTTTGAGTTGTAACACAACGGAAAGACCAGAAACACCGCGAAGACGTTCGGGACCTTCCCCTCGAAGAAGTACCGTAGCGACCGAGCCTCTCCGGGTAGGCATGACTATTTGTGAGATCCCAAGCGGTAGGGCGGCTCACTATACCACAATTTTTTGGGGCCTAAATCCGAGGTCTACCCGCAAGACAAGAGGCAAAAGTGTAAGAGAACGTTTGTAGAAGGCGAGAATCCACGAAAGTGCGTATGACGATCCTTCTGCGAGGCATGATAATCCGCACGGCAGTGCGTGTGACGTTGCTTGGTGAGCACAAAGCACCGGACGGAAAGCAATCGAAACAGCCCAAAGAATGGGAAGAACGAGGCCAAGTGAGCGGGGAATATAGAGAGCCTCTTGGTTTGGGAGGTTTACTGAGATTCAAGGCTGTCGGCCGCGACACTATATACTACTCCAACCTCCCTACAGTGTTGGTAAAAATAAATTAAATCTTATATCAATATTCTTCAGCAACGCTGTGCCAACCACCATTCTAACTATACCGTGCCACATGTTTTTGTGTTAACCTATCACCAGGTGACAAGGCGAATGTCATACATGTTATCCATGCGACACCCGAGATATCCTATGCGATTGAAACACCCGCAAAAACCGGGAGCACTCATAGCACCCTCACGCCAGCGAAATACCTCAATAACGAATAACTCGGAAAATTCTGTCATCAGGGAGGTTGCTCTTCAAGAAATGCCGTTAGTCAAAATTCTGAAAGGCTGATAGAAGTCCATTTTCCCTCATAACACGAGATATAGTTCGCAAAAGGACTCGTAAATACCCAAGAAAGTGTGTACATCTTGCGAGGATGTGTGTGAATCAACAATACTTGCAAATTTAGCAACAGTACGTCGAAAATCGAAAAAGGTTGTATGAGCTCTTAGAAGGACGCAGCCCGAGTCAATAAAGCGCTCACGGGCAGGAAAATTGCGCGTTGCTGACGGGTGCTCTGAGAAAATATACCTGCCGCTCTCTGAAGGATACGACTTGTACGCTCCACGAGCACGGCCAACAAAAGTGAAAGACAAAAGAGTGGTACGCTGGGTTAAGCGTTGTCCAGACCCGCCATTGGAACTTTTGCAATACACATTGATGCTCTGAAGGACTTCCAGAGTGTTCGATGCAAAGAGCTTGGTATGCTCCTCCTGAAAAGCGTTTATCCCGACGTGAATCGGAGTTCTTCCTTTGCGGATTCGCATCAGGCCGAGCGTTCTCAGTTTTTTCGGATCTGGAGTTGCAGTTTCAGCTGCCAGTGGCCGATAACCTGTTAAAGATGAAAGTTTTGCATAAGATAAAGGCCAAAATCTTGATTTTTGTCAAAAAGCCACTGTAATTCCCCAATAACGGTCCACTTTAGATTTTGGATGAGATTTTCTCCAACTCTTTCAAATGTATTTTTGTAGTGCAATGCCCCGAAGTGGAAATGGCACGAAGGTGTCCGAAACCTCCCTCTCGAAGGGTAGCAGAACGGACGAAGATCTCTCTCGGAAGGCGCGACTAGCCAGGTGTAAGCTGGGGCCATCCGTCAAGACGGAGGATAAGGAGATGTGGGCGAACAACCGGTGGTCCCGATGATTCCTCTCTAGAGGTGCAAGTCCACAAAAAGTGGGGAGCGCGTGCCTGTCGGTGGGTCGCTCAGTCCGGTGACGCCGGTGAGATACCTCGTACGAGGGCGAACGCGAAAATAAAGAGGAAACACTCCTATTATTGGGTTCTGAAGGGCGCAGGGCGGATGAACTTCCGTATGCAACGGGACTTCCCTCTAGTTGAGGCAAAGAGTCCGCGAAGGCGGCTAAATTCAGGACCAAGCACCCTGGTTGGGGAACTTCACTGTGCGCGCCGTCCGCGAGGCCAGTGCGCTAAGTAGTGCAGTGCAGTGCACACTTCCCAAAATGGGGTTTAAAAACTACCTGTAGAGCAAATCAACCGGTCTCGGTACTGCTCGTTCCTTCTCTAAGGATGTGGACCCCCTTCTGGGTGAAGTGATGTTAAGGTGGAGACCTTCCCCAATTTTTGGGTGCTTTCTGGCATGTTGCATGCGGACCTTGCTAGGTGGTATGGATTCTGGAACCATTGAATGGTGATGGACACCTGGGACGTGTGTAGCTTTGCATGAGTGCATTACCTCTTGGGACACCCTAACAGTGGGTAGGCCACGTTTATGGACCTCGTGACGTGTGTACTACATTAGTTAATGGTGTTAGTTTAATGTCTAGTTGAGCCTACTTAGGTGAACGCGGCCTCGCCGTCGCGAGCACTGAGTAAACACAACTGAGGTTGTCCTCCTTAACCAGAGGCTTGGTTTTAGTTCGTACTACCTTCGTAGGTTCACGACCCTTCGAGTGGGTAACCACGTTCGGTTCCTGTACAACTATCCCCTCAGGGACTCTTAGGGGCTTATTTGTACCTATTTTCGAGGTTATTGGACATCAGTATTGTCACCTGCTTTAGGTTTGAACTCCGCCCCTGTACAGGGTTCCATCTAGCACTTCTGTTGTGCGTCGCTCTGCCCTCGCACCTGTTCCCGCTTTCCGCACTGTCCGCGGCTCCACTCCGGTTGGTGTTTCTCCGGATCTTTACACCGTCGCTACGGTTCCTCTTTCCTCCGTTTATTTTCCCTTCTTTACACCCTTTCTCTGGGTTTTCCCTACTCTACGTTGGTCACCATTCCTATCTGGTTTCTCACCTCTGCAGGTATATCCAGGCACCGTTTCCGGTCTTACACCCTGTGGTGTAGTGGGCCGAGCGGTGTAGTACGTGTACGAGAGCACCGCGCTGGCGCGAGCGATGCGCTGCGCTACAGCGATGCACGGCGCTACAGCGATGCTTGCGCTTTGCACTCCAACGATGCGCGTGCGCGCGGGCCGTGCGGGTATGACACATGTGTGAGTGCAAGGGTAGAAGGGTTGGTTGGCCGAGCGGTTGGAGAGTCGTACACGTGGAACGCATATGCGGAGTAGTAGTATGCACAGTAGGAGTGCATAATATGTAGAGATAGTTTGCCTCACTGTCAGGTGAAGGGGCGAGATACTACTTAGAGATCTCGACCCTGCACCTCAGCGAAAGTAAACAGTCAAGCACCTCGTACTCAGTTCTTCGCTATACAAGTTTTCGCGACTACTAGTACGCATCCGCACTGTGCTGCAAATCCACCCGCGTGGCAAGAGCAACAGCCGCCTCGCGGAAGGAACACCCAAGGTGCTCGGCCTTGCTCCCGTAGGAGGTAGGTCAGTAGCAAGAGCCCTCCGTTAGGGTCAGCGCGAGCCGGGCGTAAATCCGGGTGACCCCTACCTGCCGCACAGACGGAGGTTGAAATGGGCGAATCTGCAACGTAGGCGACGGTTTCCGATGATGTATACAGTGGGGGCTATCCGTATCCACGGCGCGGATCAAATGATCCAGAAAACGAGCCGCACTAGCAGAGTACAGACTCGGGTGAGCGGGATAATGTCCCGTGGCAACAGGGCCAGACCTGGTAAACAGGGCAGAATAATAAGAGCCGTATGATGCAAACAACAACAAAAACAGAGAAAATATAAGCCGTAACGACGGTCCAACGATTCTTCAGCGGAAGAGGATGGATAAAGAGTCCGTATTACGGAGGCGTTCCCCTCGATGGGGCTGAGACCGTTCGCGAGCGGCGACAAGTTGGAGCCAAAGGCCTCCTTGGAGGTTTACTTCCCCGTACAGTGGCAGGGGTCCTGCCGCTATATATACGGTTAACAAAAATATCAGTAAAATATCTAAGTCATCCGGCGCTGCCGGCCACTACACCACACGTGGCAATCTTGCTGTCTCTTGCCAGGGCGCATACGCCAATGCGGTTTATTGCACACGTGTGCAATGCACACTACCCTTCATAGGGAAGCCCCAAATATTGGCCCAATAACTAGTGCACCCCCTCTATCGAGAGGGTTACGACCGGAAACGGAAACAAGCCAAAAAAGGCAAACGAGCGCATACCCAAGAGGGCGTTTTGCACTACACGCACCGGTTCTCTTAAGCCGGTAGTACCCGTATTGCAGCCTTCGCGCGTTCGGGCCTACTATCCGCCTACTCTACCCGCGACCGCTCGGTGTTACCGCTTTTGCGCACTGTGCAGTACAGTCCCGCACCTCCACCGTCACCCCTCGCTCACCGTCCGGATCCCCGCGCTCGCAAGACCGCTTCGGATTCCGCTCTACAGTCGGCTCTGCCACCGCGTTGCGCGTACTTTCTCACACACTCGGCCAACCACTGGGCTTGAGTGCGGGCAGAGAGTTCTGTCACTGAGTCTACCCTTTACAGGAAGCAGGACTCGGACATTTTGTGGATCATCACCCTCAGGGGTTTTACTCCACAATACCTAAAAATATCCACAAATTTGGGCCAATATCCACAGTCGTCCGTGTCGCACGTGTTTATCCCGCCCATGCGGCACACTACTAGTACTACTAATGCAGTAGCCGGCAAGCTGGAAAAAATAAGTAAGTAGTGGTAATCCCGTCCTGATGACGTTGTACTACGGTTTAGAGTTCTTTCAAAGCTGCTTGCAGAATGATCTTTGCGAAAATAGTGGAAATGGTCGTTTTTTTGTTTCACGTCAGTCATGAGAGCTGTTTATGGAAAACGTTCAGCTTTTGTGATGTACAGTACCATAGCAGAAATTAAAAAAAAATAATTAAATACAATTTAATAAGGTTGTTTTTATTATCAATTTTAAAAGCATTTCTGGACAGAAAATTTTATTTTTTAATTTCTAATATGTGAATCTATATTGGAAAAAATTTAATGAGGAAAATAAGTCAAAACTAATGTAAAGGTTTACCAAAAATTAATTATTGCAAATAATTGAAATTAATTTTAGTTTTGTGATATATTGCACGAGTATGATTGCTTTTTTGCATAAAATGCTTTTTTTTGTTTCAGAACTTGATTGTGGACAAAATTTGCACAAAAAGGAATTTATACCTTAATATTTTATTGTGCCAATTGGGAAATAGAAATTTTATGTGAAGAGCGTGTTTAAGTTGATGAGTGAACTTGAAAAGTTACTACTGATAGTTTTATGTAATTGCTCCTACAAAAACTGTCTAAGAATTTATAACAATTAAAATTCGAAGTAAAAGTTTAGCGGCTGGTATTGAAATGGATTGCTACACTAGCAATCCATTTCAATTACTCGTAATGGCAACTTCTAATGAATTAGAAACTCGTATACAGTTTGTTTTCTCATCAAGAGGTTTGGTTTGAGACAAGAATGGATTAAATTAGTATAGTAAGCCCCGAGATATGGTACCACCAATTTCAACCGAGAGTCAAAGAAAACGTCTGTTCTTTTCTGCATCACTGTTTCATGTCCGCTCTTTACCACAGGCTTCCCTAAAAGCCGCATATTCTTTCTGTGGCATATACCGGACGTTGCTTCACAACCTTCACTTTCTGTACTCGAACGCGCTTGCGTTGTGCTACTTCTTTCTCGGTGGTCAGGATGATGTGATAGTCAAAAAACCATTTTTGCTTCAGTAAAAAAGCTCTACCTTCGATTCCGGTAAGGCAATTTGACTTTTGTATTTTGCATGTAAAAGAACGAAGTGCTATCTACAATTATATTTTCATGTACTTGAGAGCATATCTCGGCTTCTCGAAAGAAGCCATTGCTACTAATTGATGTGGCTTTTTAGATGATTCATTTGATGAGCTAAACAGAAACCTGTCTTTAGACAGTAATTTATTTCTTTTTGCCAGCGAGTTAACTCATATCCATCCGAAAAGCAGTGGCGTAAGTTCTTTAGCATACATGTTGTCTTTAAACATTCGATCGCATACTGCGTTTTACTGGCTATTTAAAGTTTTGGGCGACTGAGCTCTGGAAGAGAGTGCGGGAAATAACGAGTCCACTCTTTTGAAACACGTACTCTTATTTTCTCTTTAGACGTCGTCAGAGGATTGAACGGGTCACCAGTAAGACGCATTTTCTTACTTAATCTCGGCTAAGGACGGTATGATACGGGGCTTAACTACAATTCTTCCTTAAGGTTATTCAGTATTTGCTGAATGAGCAATTCTGATTCCGACAAGTTATCAGATTTAGAACTTGCCAGCGGAGATGCTTACGTTTGAGATATTGGACTGGACTGGTTTTACCTTCTTATCTGGCTTATCCAAGTATTCTTACGCAGAAATTATTAAGCGTCAGCAGTGGCAGTACCATCACCGCCGTCACCACCAGGACCACCGGCCGCGATGTTCGTGAAGGAGCCGGTAAGAGTGGCAGTGCCGCCATCCCCTGCTAGAGCAACACCGGAGGCCCCTGATCCAATTGAGCCAATGAATAAACCGTCGCCGCCACCGTCACCACCAATTCCAGCCTCAGCTATCACGCCGATTGCCAGGCCATCGCCACCAGGTCCACCTGCGCCTCCGGTACCTGTCGCAGAAGCCGTTGAAGTTCCAAAGTCGAAGAACGGAAAGAATTGGCGAGAGCTGCTGTGCAAATGAGGCACTGGGCGAGCACTTGCCACCGCAACAAGGACGGAAAGGAGGGCAACTGTGGACCTCATTTCTGACAATGAAGCAAGCTGGGACAAAATCGATTTGGGAGAAGACAAAATTTCCCAAGTGCGGAAAGGGAGCCACCCCCAGCGCTGGCAGGGACGACAGAATGTATCCGTTTTATAGCTGAGGAGAGGTGGGTCATCGTTGGTGCAGGTGAGGTTAGATAGTGGCATAAGGTACGAGTTCGGAACGTGTAGGTCGAATGACGTGATGTGGAATGGGCTGAACGAGGTTCGATTCACGTGTTGTGCTTGACAGAGGTTGAGCCCCCTGAAATGAGGTTTTATTCAAGGTCTGGTGAATTTGGAGATCGCCGAACGCAGTTTTGAGAGCTGGGAAAGAATTTGGTGGCAACGGAAGTGTTGTGGCTAAACGGTGGTGTTCAGTGGTTTACTGCAGTTCGATAAAAGAGAATAACGGGCAGAGTGCGCTCTTCATCCACCAACCTTGAGACGACTCGTTTGAGCAATGAGTTTTGATAAGTTTATCAAAGATGGGGCTAAGACAGGTACATCTTGGTACGGCTTGTCAACTGAAGACTGCGTGAATACACGTCCAGCAGCAGCGGTGCATTGTTATGACCGCCCTCAGGGCGGTTACAGCAACTGTACGACCTGAATGAGGCGGGAAAAGCACTTCACGAGTAGACCTAAAGAAGACATTGACACGTTCGTGCGATCGTGTGTTGCCACGTTCATTTCAAGATAAGTGCAACGCGCCCAGTAAAAGTAAAGGTTGACCCCCTTAATCTGCTATCAAGGGACATAGACAGACTGCTGAAGCCGTCTGGGGTTCTTTGCATGTTGGACACTAGCGACGAGCGAAGTCAGGCTCTGAGCGATGATGTAGTGTGCCACCGTATCGAAACATTGAAATGGACCAGATGATCATCCTCCTTCAGTGATGTTTTGTCAGCCACGTTGATCAGTACCAATGATCCGAAAAGGCACAGCTCCAACTTGGACTGGGCCTTGCGGTTCATGCCATCACTTGTGATCGAACAGCTTCGTTGCTGAGCAGGAAGAGTTCTTCACGCAAGCAAGCGTTTGTCAGCTGAAATACTGCACAAACATTTGGGAGGAAAGAAGACGAGCTGGTGCTGCAAAGTTCATCTCCATGCCAGCCTCAAATCACGCATTGCTGCCTGTTTAATATAAGCCGTCAACTGCCTGCCGTGAGGGCTTCTGAGGCCAAGACTAGGCACACAGATAACATGGAGGATGAATCACTGCGCGGGCCATTGCAGGGCGACGTGTGAAACGTAGCGTACATTAACGTGCATTTATGTACGAGGCTCGTCGATGGAGTGCCATCGAGATGCTCTCTGTCCCTCTACAAGCGATGCGGCAATACAGTTGACGCTTACCGTTGTCATTTGCCAAATTACGATGCGCATGAGACTCTCAGACTGCGCGAGTGTTTAGTTGACGATAAAAGCACGTTGGTCGCCCTTGGCTCCCGCGCGTGATACGTATGGTCAGCATACTATGCTGTATGCATGTTCAGAATCGTATGGCTGCAAGAGCGAAACGGGGCGGTGTTAAAAGCGCCGCTATAATACTTACTTGGCTGCGCTGCCGCACCGTGACGCTGAATTCGCATGAATACGAGCAATCTTTGAAAGCGCATCACAACAAGCACCATCAGCCATTGTTCTCCACACAAGTTGGACTGCTGGTGGCTGTTCCGCCATCTCCGCTTCCTGCAAGCTGCCTCAGCCTGTCCGGAGTTGAAAATGTGTTTTAAGCTGTAGGACAAAGCGCTCGGGGTCAAAAAGCGCGGATCCAAAACTCACTTCAAGAGAAACACGCTGGCTGATCGCCGCCTGCATGCTCTGGAAGAACGCCCTCAAAGGGCGCACTCTGGAGGCTCCGTCTCTTTTGCGCGTGCGTTGCTCGGCGTGTACGCGCGCTGCTGCGCACGCTTAGCCACTGTCGCATGCGCGCTTGCGCAACGCTGTCTTTGCGCATTGTGATTGCTTGAGCAATGCGCTGGTGATGATGCTCATACATTGCTTCGGATATGAAGCCTCACTCCGACTCGTGGCGTGCCAAAAGGAAGCGATGAGGTATCACGCATACCTCCACCAAACGAGTTGTTGCTGCTTGGCGTCCACAAACCAGCTGCGTTATGTGGCGCCACGACAAACGCTGTCGCTTCAGCACTGGCGATGGTTTCCGCTGTGCAGCACGCACGTGAGGCCGCTGTGCGTCCGAAGAGCACGTGCATTGGACGCTCTCTGTAAGTCTCGGGCGCCAGCACGATCTGCATCCTGCGAGATCCTTGCAAAATCGAAACAACAGCCGTCGCCCGCGCGGTGTATCATAACGGCTGTTGACAACAGTCAAGTCGAGAGTTCTCGCAACGGTGCTGGCCGAAGCTACAAGCTGCATCAGGTTGACGCGTCCCAACACGCGGTGAGCGCGCCCACGCAAATTCATCCCGCTGCGAGATTGGAAACGATCGCATGCACAGATCATGCTCGTGCATAGCATTAGCAATTTTGTATCCGTCCAACAATTGTTTATTCACCAAAATTAGACATGCAACACCCCAAAACATTCGCTATTTGGTTGATTTTTGCTTTTTGTAGTGGTGCATCTTTTTGCATTTGCGATCTGTGTGTCTGGGGGCTCACGTCGCTGTCAATCGCCCGAGAGCAGCGGCCAACGTCCGAGAGGAGGGAGGAGCGAAGGGCTTGAGGCTGGATCGGCTGCTAGTATCAGCCGAGCTGGTCTCAGTTCCTGTACCACAGCCAGCTACGTTTTTATCTACGACGCTCATTACGATGCAACCCATGGGAAACGAATACTACTTCTTCTGAGATCCGTATCTCCAGTAAAGAGCGCTTTGTAGCTTAGAGCACGCAACTACCCTTTTCTATCAGCCAATTTGGGCAAGAGAATTATTAGTAGATGGCGCAGGTGGAGGGGTGCGGGAGTCCCGCACAGAGATGCATGAAGCAGTTTGCACTCTAGCGCAGATGTGCGATGCATTTCTGGTTCACGTTTGCAGCACACCTACATCTAGTCTTGTTGGTTTTCTACAACACTGCGTCTTGTTACACTGACATCGCACGTAGCAAATACTGGGGCTTGTCCCAGAATGAATTACACCGTTTGCGAAAGATAAAAAGGTGATATGTTTATCGTATCCGAAGAAATACTCGACGAAGAAAGAGGCTTGCCATTCAAACTACTACACGTAGTTTGACGAGGAGAGAGTTCAATCCGGTGCAACTGTACTTAACGCCCTCCATCACCGCCGACACCAACACCAAGGGTGAGTCCAGTAAAGGCCGCTGTGGCGCCGTCTCCACCGAAAAAGATTCCAGATCCAGGCGCAGCGCCTCCGATGAGCGTGCTGCCGTCACCAATAGTCGTCAACGATCCAAGTCCGAACCCATCGCCACCGTCGCCCCCAGTAGGAGCGCCAGTCGGCGCTGCAGTCGGCGTTGTAACCACGGGCGTTGGTGTGGGCGCAACGGGCGTCGGCGTGGGTGCCACGGGCGTCGGCGTGGGCGCCACGGGCGTCGGAGTTGGCGCAGGGGTTGGTTTTCCGTACCAGCCGAAGGGACCGAAGAGTGCGGCCAGGAATCCACCATCCTGGTGCACAACTGGAGAGGCTGACACGCAAAGTACCATCACGGAGGCAATGAGAATGGAGAGCTTCATGATTCGAGGATCAAGATTGTGGTCAACAATGTGATGAATGAGTTTTGGAAACGGGGTAGGGAATCTCTCTGTACACTGGGAGGTGTTCGAAGCTCACCGCGGTGGCGTGCGAGAGGTTTTATAGTGAGTTGAGGTAAGTGGGGCATCTCATTATCGGCTGAGGAGATAAACATGTGATTATGAAGCGTTCTCAGTCCACCGTGTTGCGGACCACACAAATTAAGCCAGTAAGCCCTGACGCCCTCTTGGTGAAAAGACTTGCGCTCGTGGGCTTTCAGCAGAAACAGGCCCGAATTGATAGGGTGTGTTCTGTTCCTGTCTGGGACGCGGTCGAATGAACGCACTCAACTAGTTTCCGTAGTTGACGTTAAGCACGGTGACGAATGGAAGCAGTGTCAAGTACACGACACACTCCTTTTGTTGCGGAGAACTGTGCATCATTTCATAGATCTCTGCTGGTTATGAGGAAAACCGTCACACTCTAGTGGTCTGCTTCAAATTCCAGCATCTATATCAAGTTGATAGCAAGAACCTCTTTGACAATATACATTTGCGGGAGTTGTGCTTACAGAAGTCCCGCATCCTCAGCTGCTGAACCAGGCCCGCTATAACATCCGCCGCTGACATACTCTCCACATCAATCACCACTCCCTGCATCGCTTTTCGCTGCGGTGCCTCGGCTGTGACTGCCGTTACCAGTGCAACAACCGCCATCCGCCTTTGCCTTTGCTTTCGCCGTTGCTTTCACTGGGCCTCCACTAACGACGGTGGCGGCACTGCCGCCGTTACTTTGCCGACACCAGCTGCATCGTCATGAACAAATTCATAATCCGCCTTTTGCAGTTCTTGCAAAGCTTGATCCACATACAGATAAAAGGGCCCACCGACTGCATTTGTTCTTTACGTGTAGCTTCCCGGATTAGCTTACAGCTAAACGTATTGACTATTCGGTAAGGTACAAATTCGTGGCAAACGCATGTGCGATCTAAGGAACCTTCCCGGAAGGAGTCACCTAAGAATACAGGCTCCAGCAGCAAACCGATCACGCGAGAAGCAAAAAATTGAAGACATCAGAGCCCAGCGATGGTGATAGCAGGTGTAACCTTGTTACCGGTTAACGACCACCTTCTAGACTTCAGGAAGTCAGCGACGGCAGCTTTGGCGCAAATACTTGAGTGGCTGAGGTTGTCGCGACGAAGTAGCAATGACCACAACGTCTTTGCCACGAGAGTAGCGACGGTAACTTTACAGCAGCGTAGCACTGAGCGCCTCCACAGCCATCACTACTGTAAACTTGTGAACTATAAGCGATGCTGTAAACGGTACAATACCAGTTGATTGTACACCACGACGGGGGTGAAAGACAAAACTGAATATGTTAAAATACTTTTGCTCCCTTTTTGAATTTCCCTAGAGCGCCAGGATCAGAGGGGCAAGAGACGATCTGGGAACAAGAAAACGATGAACAATTCGCTACACTTCCAAATACGAACTGCGTGTGGTTTACCAAGTGTACTGGTTCAGTTTGATGCATAATCAGAAGCATTAGCCCTTTATCACAAAAATTGGATGCACTGTATAAAAGAGCGTACGTTGTCCTCAGCGACAGGGAACTTCACACTTTAATTTTCTTCTCAGGCCCATGATCGGAGAAACGGGTAACAACGCGCTCTACTTGCTTTGCATTTGATAGCTGCGGACGTAGAACACTTGCCACGAATTCGGAAGTTTCTTCGGTCCGTATTCTCCAGGTAGCCCAAACCAGTTCGGAAATACCTCCGAATCAAGTTGCAAGTAAAGAGGGATATGAAAGTCGTGGTTTGGGAGGCGGCGAACTTCTCGATCGTTCAAATACCAAACCAGCACGTCTGGTTTCCACAAGAATCCAACCTTCACGATTTCCTTGGACAGATCTCGTCCCACGTCGATCTTCAAAGGGTTGGAAAGAATATTAACTCCGTTTGGCCCAGAATATATCACGGTGTTCATGTTGAACTTCTGCTTGAACGGCACGCGTGATTGGTCGTAGATGTCATAGTTCTTTCCGGAGGTAGAGTATTCGAATACATCAATCTCTCTGTCACGATTGTTGATGAACCAGAAAGCGCAGCTCACATTGCTGTCCATCAGCTTGCACGCGATTTCGAAATACCCGTACCGGCGTTGCTCTGCAGTACGGATGAAACTGGTGGAGTACTTCCAGCTGTTGCCTTCTAGACGACCATTCATCCTCTGACGATCCATGTTGGACGGCGGTCTTTCCGTTGACTGGAGCCAGAGACGGTTGTCGCGCACATACACGTTTTCATGAGAGAAGAAGCTTGGGTGTCTTCCAACCCAGCGCGGATTGTATCGAACCCACTTGTTATCGTAGTACCAGTGTTCGACGGGATAGGAATCGAACTCATCAGACATTCCCCAATCCTTGACCCATTTCATGTTGTGGGGGAGCTCTCGCTGGAGATAATAGGGGAGTGGCGTGTTGGTGTCTGTTTTGGAGGGGTCATATATGAGGGGGGGAACATCCCTGAAGACAGTCATTTTGCTGGAGAAGAGGAAAAGTGAGGGAGAACGGGGTTTTTTGAAGCGAGGATCTCTTTATACAAAAGGCAAGGGACTGGAGCTACAGTGGGAAGCACTGGTCCTCGATCCAAGCAAAGGTTGCGAGAAACGAGGTACGAATTGATAGCAATGAGAGTTATGGAAATGAAAGAGACAATGATGATCTATTGGCAGCATGAGAATTGATAGTTATCTGCTACTTTCACGCTCCTTTTTCACAAGTAGCAAAGAAAGGAGTGCCATAACGTTAGCGAGAGCAATCAAAGCCGCATGCTCTCACGGATTTGCAGAGGAGAACCATGTGGTTCTAAGTCTTGGAAACGTTTCTGCAACCATGTTCCTGAATAAAAGACCTTGTTGGAAATGATAGGGTTGGTAACAAAACTGTCGTGGACTAGAATAACAAGGATCATCCGAAACACAGACCAGTTTTGGCATCCGAATTTACTACTCACAGAGTTAAGGCAGGAGCGACAAATGTACCACACGAAACGGAAACTGAACTTGTTGCAAAAGAAGGGGTAAATAGAGAATAGGCCAGAAAATCCACGAAGATAGCTGGCAACGGGTTATGGTGGCGAAAAGCGGAACGAATGCGGTTGCTAGCTCGAACACGTTAGCGTTATGGAAGCTACACGAATGCTGAAGATACGAAGGTAGGTGTCGAAGGGTGCACAAGTTGTTAGCAAGAGCTATCGCGACAGGAATGCGCCAGATTCTTGCATGAACATGACGTGGCGCAGTCATCGACCAATCAGAGCCACTCATTGTCACCAAATCAGATTTTCTTAGATGACATCTTGTGGTTCTGGATGGTCCTCTACTAGTCCTCTGGGAGGACAAACGGACAAACAACGCCGCAAAGAAAAAATTGCACAGAAAACGACTCGTTGATCAGTCAACGACCGGTCACCTACAGCGAGGCCACACGTATATCAAGAGCTTTGAGAAGATATCCTCTCAAAGAAGAAGTCGCAAAGCTTCTTTGAAAGCAATTCTTTAGAAGATTTGCGATTTGCGATGACTTGTACACGTTACGTCTCAAAATAATTACGAATTTCTTTCCCGCCAAGTGTTTTAGAGAGCAACAAAATTTATTTAACATTTAATGTCGTTGGCGCCACTCTCACTCCTGAAGGTGGACTCCTACCTTCGGTAAAAAATAAAATTCCCCTCGGCATGAAGGGCGGTGCTGAAGTGTACACTTTGGCTGTTTTCGTCAGGTTGTCGTAACGAAGGGTTACTGAAATGAAGCAAAACAATTAACGACAACGGCTACTCATGAAAGCTTTCAGAGATGTTTACCCCACAACTTCGAAAACAGAAAAGTTTTCTAGCTTGCAAGAACGCGCTTTGCAGTTCATCTCTGTTTCAGTTTTGTGCTTGTCAAGTCCCACACTAAACTGCACAAGAGAGGAACGCAGTGGGTCGACAAAACATGCTGCATCGAGGCGATCACAAACGGAATGACGTCACTTGCGATCGGCCAACAAACAGAGCCGCTGGGATATTGAGGACAGCGATCAAACGCAATGGTCGTCCACAACCAAAACAGGTAAAGAACTTATCTTCCACAGTACCAATGGAGTACCAATGCTCATCAACTGAGCTGATGCGATCGAACTAAATATCATTACCTCATCTGAGCCACTAACATTTTTGCTGGTTTATGAAATTGTCAGGCAAAGGAGAAATTCTAAGGTTTTAACTTTGTTCCGGAGAACAGGTCGATCCATTCACTTTGGCACCCTATTCTACGAAAGATGTTGATACGCCACTTGAGAATACAGTAAAAGACACTTTACTTTTTCTGATAACCAGGTATAACAAGCATTGTAGCGGTACACGATCAAGATGAGCAACATCCAATCATTCAAATACTATTAAACCCACAAATCTCTCAAGCCACGAGCGCGAATCAAACGGTGCTCAGTGCTTGAAGAACTTCTTCTTCCTCGGGAATTTGGGGAACTTGGGGATCTTGAACTTCGGCGGTCCCCTGTAGAACGGAATGTACTTGTCATACTTGAAACATTTCTGGCAAATACAATAATCCTTTCCATAGCACCAGTCATAACCATACCAAGCGTACTCATAGTAGTGGCACGTGTAGTCGTAAAAGTACTTGGGTTGACAATAAGAACAGTAGTAGCTCTTCACGCAAAGACTGCGATCAACTGCATTAATGTTAAGATCATCCGTGGGCTTGGCTACCGCCGCTTCCACAGCGCTCACAGGCGGGGCGAGGGAGGAGGAGAACGCAACAGAGGCAAGGGAAAACAGCAGAATGAGATTGACGAAGTTCATGATGAAGAAAGGATTTCCTGCCCAGTGCAGAGAGCGACTGAGGTGTGCAATGTCCGGCGATGGGTTGCACTGAGAATCCCAGCCGAAGCGGGACCGTGCTCACGTTTTATACTGGATTGGGATGTGGAAAAGTCGGATCCAGATTTGAGAACTGTATCTTCTACAAGTACAAATCTGTAACGAAGGAAATTCGGAAAGGACCTCGTACTGAAGTCAAGGAAGTCTTCTGAGATGAATTTGCAAAAAGATGTCGAAGTTGAAGGGGATTTGTCTGGGAGGCTTTATGTGTAAAGACCCGAAAAGCTCGCACTTTGAGCCACGTTCGGGTAATGACGGAGGCAGTATATGGGTGCCTTTGCAATTGGGCTTGTATGGGATGCCACGTTCGACTTGATACAAACGTAGATCCCGGGGGTGGACGGAATACAGGTATGGCAAGCAGAATTGTTTGTCTGCATCGAGTACGCATGATGTGAAGGTTGTCACTACACTATAGGCATGTGAGGTGTACTCTCTTTCATCAAAGAATACACCTATTTCCCCTCATTCAGCACAGTCATTGTTACTGAAGGGAGTGTGAGCGTTGTGGAAACATGAAGATGAGCTCATGATTGGTTGGGTGTGAAAAGCTCTTTGATTGTAACTGAAGCCGTTGAACTAGCTGAGCTACTTTTGTAGGAGTGGAAGCATAAGGGCGATTAAAACGCATTCAGTTTTGGGTACAGTTTTTTTGGAAATGGATTTGTGAGACAAGGCAACATATCGATAATCAAAAAACGTAGGCACGAGATCAGAGGGAGATGAGGGCAAAACGATGCATCACTCGCCAAAGACAACGCAGGAGAGCATATTGTCGCTAGGGCAGTTTGGCCAAGTCTAGACGATATAGTAGGTAATGGAATTTGGATGTACGCAACTACCAGGAGTAGATGTCCAATCCTTCCCCACGACACAAGCTCGTATCCATCTGGAAGACTTGCGTTGATGATTGCATTGCGTGTAACCATAATGAACGGTGCGTCAAGATTTGTTCGTTGACGGCCGGCGAATTTGGAGGCGTCATTTGTATTATTCATTTGCGGAGTGCGGACTCTGGGCAGATAATCTGCCTCTCGGCTGCGATAAGCAAGTTTTTGGTTTGCTGGCTTTAGTTTTCCAGCACCTGCATTTGTGAGAACTGTTTCAGACAGCGATGCATTTGACCTTCTTGCTGTTTTAACTGATTTGACTGAGGACCATGCCCAGGTTTTGACAAGGGATAAGTGTACGCGTGTATGTATTTTCCGCTGCTTCTGCGGAGAGAAGGCGCGCCACACAATAGTACGGCCTCAGTTGTGGAAAAAGGTGCCTTCGAGCTTGGAAGTAGAGCATACCCTAGTACGATTACAGTTGAACCTTCAAAGAGTTGGCGCTACGGACATTCGGATGGGCGGATTTCGCGCTGCTTATTTTCAAGTCTGTTGAAGGCATTAAAATTTTCACAAAGGGCTGAATTCAAGTGACATGTACTGTATGAGAGATGGAATAGGTGTCTTCGTCGCTGTGTGTTTCATTTCCATTTGGAAATGGCGACGCGTGGTTTTTTCGCACCTCGAATTCAGCCCGGCTCAGTTCTTGATAAGCGTGAATTTGTTCGTTTACGAGCGCTATACTTGTAGATAAGTGAACCTGTCGACGGCAAACTTGCTTTCTCTTTCAGAACCGAAGTTTTAAATCTCACGGTCAGCCAGATCGAACCATTGGATGGAGACAAAGCACCTTATGTTCAAACGGTAAGAGGGTAAACCCCCTCCGCCTCTGTTGGAGATTATACATAGCCACACCCTGTGAGAAGGTTCCATACTTTCAAGGGCAGGGTGGCCTAGACAACGACAATTCGTCATTGACAAAGCATGACTTACAGAGCTGCAACTTGGCACATGAAAACCAACCACTTAGCTGTATTTGAAGTTTTAAAATTCGAATTCAAGTCGGTGGTCTGTCTTCGACGCCTCCGCCATACACGATCAAACGTTTGCTCAGTGCCACTGTTATTGACGAGTGCTCGGGTCGCTCACCCCACCTCAAGAACTTGTCTCTCACATCCACCTCAGCCGCGGAGATGCATGTTTGCCAACACGACAACTCAACCTCCGTCAGCTCCGCATCGATTCCACAATGTAGAACCCCTTGATTGACTGCTACACCATCCAAGGTAGTTGTGCTCCATTGTAATGTCGTTGATGGACGTATCGCAATTCCCTTGCACTCGAAATTCTTTTCAACAATGCTTGCGAACTTGCCTTTGAGCCAGCCAGAAAGTTCCTCCTCGTCAAAACCATTCGGTGTTCTTACTATGATGTCGATGCCAAATTCGTGCAAGCTTTCAATCTGTACCGTTTCGTCCCTGTATTCAGTCCAAGCTTCTTCCCACGATTCTGAACGCAAGCTCGCCAATGCAAGTTTGCTCTCTTCATTGAACGACTTCAGCACAGACGAAACTACGAACTGTGCAACGTTACATGCTGATACTGGAGCAACGATAATGCATCTATCATCGCGGCAATCTCTTCCGTTCAAAAATCGTATTGTGTCTCGACGGGCCTTACCACCCATCTTTATAGCGCAAGTTTTCCAGTCCACTTCTTGGAATGCCTCAAAAAACAGAATGAGAAGATCTTTCCAACCTTCCCATTTCATTTCCTTGTTCTCTGCCATCACACAGAATAATGCAATGGGCCACGTGATACCAGGAAACAAATTGAATGCTCTTCCAGTAAATTGCTTGGCTTTCGCCCACAGTTTCAACTGAATCAAGGCTTCTTTTGCCGTATTTTGTCTTGCAACATCATATGATTTCATCCTTTCTTGAAGAGCACAAGAGTCATTGATAATCTCATCGGTATACTTCCCATCACCAATGATGATATCAATTGGCAAATAATCTGCGCGTCCCACAGAGAGAGAAATAATAGGACATCGAGCATCAGATACCAGTCGCATGCGTACGCTCTCGGGGAGTATCGTCCGTATTTTATGGAAGAAACCCGAAGCTTCGATATCCTTGCTTTCATTAGGAGGCAACACGACCACATCAAGATCAGAGAATAAGCTCTTACCCAAAAGCACAGACGACCCAACTGGAATCACTTGCGGATTTGAAACCTCGCTGAACACTTGCCTTGTTAGAGATCTCACTAGTTCCAATGATCGCTGAGCAGGGTGGTGTGCTTCGAAATTCGGAAGTTCAATTTTGTCCACCACAATCATTTTTCCGTTGACTCTCCGCAGAACAGAGAGTGAATTCACTGTGCAACGATGAAGCTGATCTGCTATCGTTGACAGCTTGGTTTCTGCCCTTGCCACGAATTCATGAACTTGCTCCTCGGTATAGCCCTTCAACTTTGCAATGGTCAGGTGTGGCGTATAATCCGATCTACCTCGTCTCGAAGGATATTCGGTTTTCATGTCGCAAGATTGAACCATACATTGCCGGATGATTTCATGCAGCTTCCTCATTCCTCCGTTGGCAGGTGCGAGATAAACCGTTTGGCTTGACTTGTGTCGGAATGACTGAATGCCCAACATCTCCATCCGCAGTGACGCCGGAACATTAAATGCTTGAATGGTCAGATGATTCCGAATTGAAGAACAAACTTGTGGAATGGCCTCGACGTTCACAAATGGGTATATGAGATTTATATGCGGAGGCCATTTTTGATGAGATGGGTCATACTCAGCTCGCCAAAGAGTGTCAATACATTCCTGTACATCTTGGTCAGGGATGATAGCTAATGCTGATGCTGTTGACCAAGACGCTTTCTGTTCCTCCCTGTGTTCCCCACCTTCGACTGTAAAGGTGGAAATCACTCCGTAGTGATCAGACGGGTGCAAGCCGTTTGGGAGGACTTCAGAAATATCTTCGATACCAAGCGGGACAGAAATAGGATCTTGCCCTAAAATTTGATGCTTCTGAAAGTGTATCGTGCGATCCTTCAACAAATGACGGATATAAATACGATCCAGTCTCATCGGTGTTGTTTGGTTCGAGTTGAGCGCCGCCAGATTGTTTCGCATCGGGTCGAACGTAGGTACGACGAGGTTATCATCTGCTTCTACGAAACGTTCCAGTATCCTGCCACCCATGTTTTCATCCAATTCGCCCTTGAAATTAAAGTCTCCCGCAATGATATGCAGATCACATTCGTTTTGAAGCTGATCCATTTTGGAAAGAATGTACTGAAGTTGCTGTCTCCTTTTATCAACCGCAGCCGGTGAGCGTGATTGATGAAGCTGACCAGAAGTAAGATGAATTGCAGACAGCGCAATTCTTATCCCTGAAGAAAAGCGAGCCAGAACAAATACGAGTCTCTTTCCGGGAGCAAGATGAGTTTTTGTGAAGAATATGGACTGCACAGCAATATCTCGACGAATTAGAACAAGCTGACTTGTACTGCCAGCCTCTCCAGAAAGCGTGTGCGATGCCTCAGCATCGGAGTCCGAACTCGAGTAAGTGTTTTTTATGAACTCGTCTTCAAGTAAAGCAGAGGCAAACCGGGGTGTGGCTTCCGAGAATATCCAAAAGTGAGCCGGATTTTGTTTGACTTGTTGAATAATGCTGTTCCATCGCAACGATGTCAAATTCTTCAAGGTGTATGGCAAGTAGTGATCATCCAACACATTGTATGTAGCAACCTGAATGGAATTCATCGGGTCTGGCGGAATGTTTGCAAGTGTTTTGTGACTGCTTGAATCACTGGAAATCCACTGCGTTGACAACACACTGCAATAATGCACAGTGACGCGCAACAAATCCGAAAATGTGGCAGCAACACTCCGGCGCGCTCGTCCCTTTGAGACCAAGTTCGCCTTCAATTTCTCTTCCATCTCTAATCGATTGATTCTGGCTTGCTCTAAATCTCGTTTCCTGATTTCAATGGCGTCAGGAGTAAACGCTTGTTGTCGGTTTGTGGATTCGAACAGAAGATCCAGTCGTGTTTGTTTGTGCCAGATGACCTCGCATCCATGACGAAAGTACTCCACGCGATGGAATGGGATTTGTGCGGAAGGAAATTTTTGAAGCGGTAGCTCTAAAATTCTTTTGAAGCGGTCTGTATAACCGATGACGACGTCTTGCGAGAGGCAGAGTTTTGCGTCGTGAAGGAGACGGTGAAGCACGTCGTGGGAGGAACGCATCTTAGAAAGATTTTGGTTTACGAGCTTGTCAAAAGTCTAAGGGTAGTGTTTTCCTTGATGCAGTGTGATGGGGGTGGAGGCAGGAGGAAAGAGGACAGGAAGGCAACGAACAGGACAGATGGAGAAGCTCGAACGGATGCTTGGCTGGGGTGGCAAGGGTGCTGGAACAGCTGGCATGCATTGCTGCGCATTCGTATGCCTTGCTGGCCATTGACCGTTGAAATACCCAACTACAAATGTGGCCACGGGTAAGTTTAGTCCAACAAGACACGCGTTCTTCCTGTGTGCGTCTCAAAGGTGGTGTTGGTGGCTTGGTGCACAAGTTGCCACAATTTACAAGCTTACGCTGTAATGTTACTTCAAAATCGACGTATGGTTGGGAGGAACTGCTCTTTGGATCTGCTCTCCGGATCTGCTCTCCGGATCTGCTCTTCGGATATGCTTTCCAGCCAAAGACTGTTCAAGTGCTTGAGCGATGTTTCACAGTCAGTCAAACTCTGACGTAATGAATGCCACGGAGAGTTTGCAATGCTCTGCTGGAATCTTCTCTGAGAGAAGAAACTCTGCTCACGTAGCCCTTTTCGTTCTATAGCTTGTCAGAGATAATCAAGATATCTCAGAGAGGTTAAACGGCCTTACCTGGCTTAATCTACTCTAGACAAGTAATAGACTTTGGATGCTACGTAATACCTACATTATTACGTAAGCATAGAGAGGTTTCCCAATAGGGATACAATAAATTATATAAAAGCGCGCTGAGACAGAACCTCCAAAGGTTCGTCCGGCAAGCTCCCAGGTTCACTCGAACCACAGTGCGCACATCCGCACTAACATCGCTGAGCACATCTTGGTCTCTGCCAGTGAATTCACCTTGTGAAGTATATTGCTGTCCCATTGTCGCTGACTCGAAAGGCATTGGAATCATAAGCGTGACTCTTTCGAAAGGCGAGGCTAAAGGGAGACAGCTGGCTACCTTCCATCTCATCTTTTTGCTCTGGCAACCCTTTCTTGGACACGGCAGGTTGTCGTTCCTTCCAAGCGCGAGGGGTACGCTGATAATTCAGGAGATCGTTGGCGCCTGAATTTATGTAAGCTCTGGAAGTGTTTTACATTCGAGCACTACGTCATGTACCAGTTTTTTTACTTCTATCTGGTTTTCTCTTCTCAGGACTGTGCATCTGTAGTGCACATAGGACCTACTCTTCATATGGTTCGATTGTTACCGCTTACAATGCAATTTCTAAGTTCGGTTCATATGGCTTCCTCATTGTCACTCTGAGTGAAGATGGGTCCATGTACTACACGCTTCATGGCAAATTCGAACATTATCATATAACTCTCTTGTATGGATCAACTCATGTCTCCGTGGCCATGTCATTGCTTTACTGCGCGGTATACACACTTCTTTGAAAAAGAAGTCTTGGAGCAATGTATATGAATTCGTAGACAAAGCAACAACATTCTGTAGCGTACTTAACCAGAGAAACCCAAGGCCGGTGGTTTGACTCAAATCAAGAGTTATAACACTCATAATTGGAAAGATTATTGTCCGGTCTGAGGCGAGCGTATCATGATGATGGTTGTGATGGCAGCTCAGGTGCTTTGTTGTAAAATACCACGAAGAAAAACTCTGGTGGCATGCCCAGCTTTACACCACAGCTGGAGTGAAAAGCAGTTGTCATGGCACGGGGTCTCTGTTATCGTCTCATCTACGCCAGCACATAATGTTAATTCCCACCATGAAAAACAACTGAGGTGCTCTGCCGCTCCGGTGCAGTGAACCTGCTCACTCTACCTGAAAAGGACTTTTATACCAACATCCTCAACAATGAACAATGGAAATTCTCTGAACCCACGGTGCACTCGAAACCTAAGCTCTTCACCATTCTATTTAAGGAAAAAATATATGTTGGCCACAACCGGTGCCAGAGTCGAACTCCAATGCGCCACCTCATCACGAATGTCCACCTCTCATTCAGACATGCCGTTGTGAGGATTAACGAGTCACATCCTGTCGACGTCACGTGCTTTTTGGCAAACTACCAACTACGTGTAATGTTACTGTATTATCAAAACCCAGCGATTTGTCAATTGGCCAGAAGTACAAATTGTGCTCCTGCGGAAGAGGCCCTGCACCCTGTCACCTGTAGATACGTTGTGGGATACCTACGAAAGCTCTTCTCCCCCAAAACCATGTCTCCATCGAGCGTTCTTCTCGTCACATTCTTCGCGTTTCCGCTTCTTCTTTCGCCCGTGCTCGGGGATGATTTCACAGACTTTCTCATCGTGGGCGGCGGCACTTCAGGTTGCATCCTTGCCGCACGTCTCTGCACGGCGTTTCCGAATCTTCATGTCACCCTACTGGAACGCGGGTTACCCCGTTCTGCCCAGTCCGATTTTCTAATCGCTGCCCCCCGAAACCTCTACCAAACGTGGTCAGACCGCTCAGTCACCGAGTTTTTCGAGTCTCTGCCAGACGAAGGGATAGGCGGAAGGGTCACACCCACTCTAACCGGCACGACACTTGGAGGATCATCCTCCATAAACGGTATGCAATGGACTGTACCAACGGAAGGTTCCATTGAACAATGGGGTATCTCTGGTCTGAACACCGCCACTGCTGCCTCCTACTTTCGTCGTGCTTACGACACTGTGGGATTTGCGCCGCCACGATCGCCACTTCAATACGCTGGCGATTACGTGAGTGCCGGAATACGTGCCGGATTTCTGCCCTCCGATGACCCCATCTCCCAACCGGCAGTTTCCGTATGGCAAAATCGTGTAGCCATCAACCAAAGCTTCCGTCGCAATGATGCCTGTAGTGCATATGTGTCTCCAGTACAAAACGGAGCTTGCTCACAGAATCTGCGTGTAGTGCAGGCTGAAACAGCCGATACTGTCATCATGGAGGAGATTGAAGGAGGTGGGAAACGAGCTGTTGGCGTTGATACGATTTCGACATCTGATCGTTTGACCAGAAGCCGTTTCTGGGGCAGGAAAGAAGTCATCCTATCTGCTGGGCCATATGGATCACCCACACTGCTGCAGCGGTCTGGTGTTGGGAGAGAGGCAACATTGGCTGCTGCTGGTGTGACTCAGAAGGTCGATTTGCCTGTAGGGGAGCGCTCGGTGACTCGTGCCAGTACTGGGGTGTCTTCCACATTTACTGGTGTGCCAGATGAACCGACGAACGACATCCAAGCTGTTGAGAGTGCTGAGGAGCGCGCAATCTGGGAGGCTGGAAACGGAGGATTGTTGGGTACACCTGTAACAGCCGCAAATGGACGAACAGGAGATGACGGTTATTTCACCGTTACGTTGGTTCCGTTCTTTCCAGGAGCTCCTGAATTGAGGACTGGGTGTTATCACAACACCAATCAAACAGGCTTCATTCGCATTCGTGATTCGAATGCGTTCAGTACACCGTTGCTGAAGAACAATCTTCTGAGCGATTCGGGGGACGTGCAAAAGTTGGCAAGATGTTTACGAATGGCAGCTCAGATTCATCAAAACTTCCCACCGCGATTTCAGATGAGACTCACGGCACCTGAGAATGGTGTGGTGGATGAAGAATATGTGAGACAGAACGCAAACACTGGGGCACATATTGTGGGAGGGTGCGCTGTGGGAGATGTGTTGACAAGTGAACTGAGAGTCAAAGGCGTGAATGGCTTGAGGGTTATTGATGCTTCAGCAATTCCGCAAATGCCACACTCTGCTGGACCCGCTGCCTCAGTGTACATGTTGGCCGAGTTCATGGCGGACCAGATTGTCGCGGAGCATGGCGGGAATTGAGAGAGAGGAACAGAAGCTTCTACAATAGTTGAATCTGAAGTTGTATTATGTAACTAAGAAAAAGAAAAGTGTTGTTCAAAGTTTCGTAGGTTACAACTTCTGTACAGAAGATGCTCCAATTTTTGTGTTGAAGCCAATGTTTGAACTTCTCTTGACAAAAGTTGCGATACGAATCCAAAGGTCCTTCCACAGGTACTGATTGAGAGATTGGCATTTCATTTTCTCTCACCACACTCATGCAGCAGCAAATCTGGGCTCAGTTAGAAAACGTACAAGCGATCGAAATATTGGGGTGATGCATGCAAAGAAAGAAAGAACGTAGAGAAACACTTCTCACCTTCGACGTGGCATCATCGTCCCGATGGGTACTGAACGGAACGGACACCAACAAGCAGCACGGGAGTGAGCTGCTACGTGTAGATCCTTGTAAGATTATACAGTACTCGGGAGCTCAAAACATGGCAAACGTGACCTAACTCTCGTCACGCCTTCACCGGTGCCCCATTCAAGTGGTTGAGTTGCGCGTGCAACGCACGCGCTGCTGAATCCAGTTTCATTGGTTGCCACCAATCAACGCCAGCTATGCAATGCCACCGCCGCCCAGTTTTGCATGCACCTTTGCATCTTTTATCCCCGAAGGCATCTGACGATTCATGCGCTGTATGCTGGACTTCCATCTGCCGAACCAAGGCACTCCCAAAACTTCGTCAGAAACTCCAGGGCCGTCGTATCTCGTGAACTGAATCTCCAAACCTCTACGAATCCGGAATGCTTTCCTTCCCCACGCTCTTCCCGTTCATCCTCGTCGTTGTCGCATCTGCGTATGCCCAACAGACAGCAGACTTCCTTATCGTGGGTGGCGGCACCTCCGGATGTGTACTCGCTTCAAAGCTATGCACCGCTTTTCCCAACCAACGTATCATCATTATCGAACGCGGACTTCCACGCTCCGATTCTTCCGATTTCCTCGTGCATGCTCCCAGGAATCTCTTCTCCGTGCTGTCTGACCGCTCCGTCGCTGAACTCATCCCCTCCCTACCCGACATCGGTCTAAACTCACGTGGCGTCGATGCCGTGACGGGTTCTACTTTGGGCGGCTCCACCGCTATCAATGGCATGCAATGGACCGTTCCACTTCCAGGCACTGTTGAACAATGGGGTGTTCCTAATCTTACCACTTCCCTCGCTGACACTTATTTTCGATCAATCTACCAGAAAGTTGGATTTGGTCCTCCACAAAGCCCTCTTCAATATGCCGATGACTACGTTCAAGCCGGAATTAACGCTGGTTTCGAACTGAGTCAGGATCCGTTCCAGCAACCAATGCGTTCAATTTGGCAAACGCGTCTCTCGATTACCAACACTTTTCGCAGAAATGATGCGTGTTCTGCTTATCTTCTGCCACTTCTTCAATCAACCTGTGCTCAGAATGTGAACTTAATCCAAGGCCTTACCGCTTCCAAGATTATATTCCAACGCAACACGAACAATACTACCCCTACGCAACCACCCTCTCTTAGAGCGGTTGCGGTTGATACGATCCCGTCTCCCACCAGTTCCCAACCACCTCAACGCATCTTCGCAACCAAAGAAATACTCGTCACTGCTGGTCCATACAATTCTCCGAAGTTGCTCCAACTGTCTGGCATTGGGCTCAAGTCTGTACTGGAAACAGCTGGAGTACCTCACTTGTTAGATCTACCTGTGGGAGAGGCAACAATCTGTCGGGCCTCCGGTACCATTCCTTCCACCTACACCGGTGTTCCAGACGAGCCTGCGAATAACCAGACCCTGTTAAACTCGCCTGAGGCGCGCCAACAATGGGAAGCTGGACTTGGTGGTATTCTTGGGACACCTGTTTCCGCAGCGAACGGTCTTGCCGGCACGGACGCTTACTTCGGCTCGTCGATTGTCCCCTTCACCCCGGGTCCGCCTGAGATTCGTTCCGCTTGCTATCACAACACTGAAACAACCGGCTATCTCCGCATTCGAGACGCCAATCCATTCAGTTCTCCGCTTGTAAAATACAATCTTCTGTCCTCTCAGCAAGACGTGCAAAGGCTGACGAACTGCTTGAGAGACATGGCGAATCTTCATCGCCAGTTTCCTCCGCAGTTTGGCATGTCTTTCATGTATCCGCCTAACGGGGTCGTAACAGAGGGGTTTGTCCGAAGTGTTGCTCAATGGGGGGCGCACTTTGTCGGTGGGTGTCCTGTAGGAGATGTGCTGAATGGCAAATTCGAGGTGAGAGGCGTGAGTGGCTTGAGGGTGATTGATGCGTCTTCGATTCGTACCATGCCTGTTTCGGCAGGCCCCATGGCTTCCGTCTACATGTTGTCCGAATTGATGGGAGATAGAATTATTGCGCAATATCGTGCGAGCCTGCGTTGAGAGATCGCTCTCACGGGGAACCTCGTAGCAACCAGAGGTAACCGTAAGTTACGTGGATACTGTAGGCCGCCTCGGTGGCGTGCATTCAAGATCGCGTTTGTAGCGCTACTGAATAATGTTCTAGCGTTCGAGGTTCTCGAACTGGGCTCATACGAATTAAACGTTGCGAGGTGTATACGGTATACACCTATTCGAGTTGCCACTCTCAACTGCGACTCGCAACTCGATCCAGAAATAGCTTTAGAGGCCTTTTTTCGACGAGCACACAAGTCCTTGCAGCAAAAATGATCATCTAAATTTAGATCACGTTGGAGGATGTGGGATTTTCGGTTTTTGAAGGTATTCCAGATCTGATCTGGTCGAAGAGATCCGCTTCGATTATTTGAGAGCACAGAAGGAAGTGTACCCTTGTCATACGAACTGTGTACAGCCAGCTGTTGCAGCTGGCTACGCGTGGTGAATTCCACACCTCATCCCAAGTGATGCTTTCTGACTTTACGTCCCTTAAGTGGGCTCGCAGATGACGCTCTTGAGTCAAATGCCAGGCTGTGATATCTTCATTGTGGCGGTAAATTGCACATGTATGCGGACAACGCACTAAACTGAATTCATCAACCTCGTCACGAAAGAATATACTTTATATCACTCATTTCAGAATAAGTGTCCCCTCATGGGGTATCCTTCTAGCGGGGGTCAAGTACTTATGCAGAGCAAAGAGCCAGAAGGGAAAGACAAGTTCTCTTTAATAGTGCGATAACGGAGATAAGATCGCACAAGAGACCTCACTAGCAATAGTTTGCGAAATCATCAGCTTAGATCTTCGTCTTCCAACACCCATTACGAAAGGGCCCCAGCGATACCAAGACCAGGGGCCCCAAGACCCCCGGCACCGCCACCGGCAAGATTCGTAAATGTTCCTGAGTTCGTGGCAGTACCGTCGCCTGCAACTGCAATTCCTGAACCTCCTGTGCCAAGCGCACCAGTGAAAGTACCAGGGGAACCATCACCTCCACCACCGTTACCTGCGCTGGCGATCACAGCTGTTGCATCTGCCGGTCCGCCAGGACCGCCAGCCCCTCCCGTACCAGTGGCCGTGGCCGTGGCTGTATCAGTTGGTGGAGCCGGAGCTGGTGCTGGAGCCGGAGCGGGGGCTGGAGCTGGGGCGGGGGCTGGAGCCGGAGCTGGAGCAGGGGCTGGAGCAGGAGCGGGGGCCGGAGCAGGAGCGGGGGCCGGAGCCGGAGCCGGAGCGGGCGCTGGAGCAGGCGCAGGAGCTGGGGCCGGAGCGGGTGCTGGAGCGGGTGCTGGAGCTGGAGCGGGGGCCGAAGCGCGCTTCGATTTTGGCTTCCTCTTGGAGGGGAATCCAAAGCCGCCTCCCCCGCCACCGATGGCACCTCCACCGACGGCACCTCCACCGACGGCACCACCTAACCC
>JASCIV010000243.1:0-29247 GCA_030374735.1 Gracilaria caudata
CACCGCCGCAGCAGTAAACAGACGGCGCCTAGCTGGCGTCTCACACGGTCTGGCCTGACCCAGCCCTCTCTTGCACCTTGAAATAAAGCTTTTTCATCATCCATCCTTTTGGCCAGCAGACCCTTGCATGGAACTGAAGAGCGCAGCGCTCTCCGAACGTTTACGCCCGACATTCTGTTCTGTCTCTTGTTTTCCCGCATAGAATTGTCTCCTCTCAATCAGAATGACAACTCCAAGGACATTACGGGCGGCAGTTGCGCTGTCTATCGCTACTACCGGCGGTGCTTTGTACTACTACCTCTCTGATGGTGGCAATCCTCAAAAGCTTGATGATTTGGTTTCAAGTGCTCGAGACGAACTTAATCAGTCGTACGACAAATTGCGACACAAAGCTGATCACATGCTTTCCGCCCAAAAGCGAACAGCTCAGTTATCAACTGAAGAACAAATTGTGGAAGAAACATCTTCCACTGCAAACACTGTTGACACGCCGAATGAGAGCGACATTCAGCAACGCGAAACTCAAAGCCGCTCATCACCGTTATTCTGTCATACATGCAGCGGAGCTCGCATTTGGGTATTTGCAGAGAAACTAAGACTCACCCATTTGTTCAACAAGTATGCAGATACCTCTAGGGAACCACGTAATCGATAAACGTACCACGTTCAGCATGAAGAAACCTTGGAAGATAACAGCATAATCCTCATCCATGGGTTCTAAATTCGGCTTTGGTCTGCCATGGTTTCCCACAGTGGTGAATCATCCAATACCGCCCAGATCTTAACCTTAATTCTGAGCATTGCATCAGGTCTGTGAGCGTTGGTCAATGCAAACTCGTAAGCTTTTCCATCTGGGCTGGCTTCAACGGCCTCAGAGATCGAACTGTATGCCCATCCCATCAAGTCTCCGGTACCCATATCTATAATTTTGTATTCTATTCTAGTGCTGGCGTCAATCGTTCCCTTCAGCAAAATTGGGAAAGACCTTTCGTATTCTGGATCCTCAACGGAGAACATCTGTTCAAGATCATATGCCGCAGTTGTTACGCGGATTTGTTCCCCAACAATTACCTTGACGTACGGGCGTTTGTTGGGCGGAAGGTTATGAGCTTCGTCCACATCGATTGTTAACAGCAGATGACTACAATGCTTCGGACGTCCCTTCTCAGAACGTTGCGCGATAATCGCTCGTTGAATGTCTCGTAGGTTGGTTGACAAATGAAGCCATCTTGCAGCAATTCGCAGCTCCGGATGTGCGTTATCCGGTGCTCCACTCAGGGGGAGGACCATCTCCCCGTTTCTTCTGAGTTCGCTGACTGGAATTGAAGCGCGGCCAAGAAAGTCGTCCTGGCCAACATCGGAATCGTAGGCTTCGATGCGCAGTTCTTGTGATGCCGAGTCCGAACTTATGACAAAATCAAACACTTGGTTCTCCCAGGCGGGATTTGCGCTACTAGATACGTGCTCGGTTTGAAACTTTGTGCATCCGTGTTGCAAGCACAAGTATACGTCAGGCAACGCACTCACACCAACGAACTGCTTGAACCAGTGTTCATCGGTGGAAGGGAATCCTGATCCAGAAACCGCAGCGAAGCGCAAAACACCAACTGGATGTGCATTGAACGTAAAATAGTCGAGGTTCGGTATTAGTTTAAAGGCAAATCGGTTTGGCAAAACAGCGAAGTCGCTGAGTAAGGACTCCGAAACATTGTGAACCAAACCTTGCAGCCATGGGTGGTTTCCAAGTGCCGCAACACCAGTTAGATTGAACTCAAATTCAGGAGTGTTGATGAAGGCGATCTGACCGGCACCGACGAGAGGTATATGAGATACCAGAGGACGTAGTATAATTTCCACTCGACCTTTCAGTTTTGCCTTGTCCACTCCGAAGCGGAAGTCCCCGAGTGTCAGCTCTACTTCAGGATTACCGTCATAATTTATATCTGCTTCTATGACAGCTCCTGTATCTCCGTCGTCGAATTTTCTCTCGAGGACGCGAACCCTCTCGACTGCAAGCGAGTCCGTGCCAATATCGATTCGAGTGAACTGTGGCACAGGGAGACCAGCTGGTACGTTGGCTTCTAACGCGGGCTGAACGAATTGGATCATCAATTCTTGAGCAATGTTGGCTGCATAAGGCCATATCTCGTGAATTATAGCAATCAGCCACCTAGCAGACTCGTCTCCATTTCGATTGCTAGATCCTTGAAAGTCAAGGCGAGAGAGGGAGAACATAGTTTCAGTGCTGATAATTTGAGAAAGTGGAAGCAGGGGGGATGCACTCTAGTCGAGGAAATGGATTAAATACGGGTGATGTTCCTTAACCCTTGTTTGATATAGTCTGGTTGAAACGAAAAGAATATGTTGGGAAGGTTAGAAAGACATCCTGTCTCCTTGGTTAATGATACAGTTCGTTGTTGTGGTAGATCCCGTCACACGTTTAGAAAACGATTCGAGACTGAGGAGGTTTCAAGTGCATGAGAAGGACACGCGATAACTGAACAGCAAGGATGCAAAACGCGGTGCGAGCGACGCGAAGAAAGGCTAACGGTAGTAAACAACCCCTTAAGAGAAACAGCGCGTGCACTTCATGTGACTGCATCCATGATTTCTTCGAATTCGAGTGGCGCATGCGGGGCACGACTTGGTGTATAACGTTGCCCAAACGCTGAAGATCACATTGTGAGCCTCACTGTGATCTTCGCGCCGTCGTGGAGCACGCTGAAATGCATATTATGAACACGTTGAAACCGAGCACGAAGATGCCCGCGCCCGTGCTGGCGATGTTGGTGAGCTCACCCATGAATGGCGCAGGCAGCGAGGCATGGGGCGTGGTGCGCGGCGTTGGTTGTGTTTGTCTCGGCGCGGCATGGTGCGGCGGGAACGCGTGTAGGGGCAGAAACAGCGCAGGGAAGCGGCGTCGCGGAGGGAATGTGCAGCGCAGGGCGCGTTAGAGCGCGCACGGCGTACTGCGGCAACGCGATGCTGAATGCGACGCGGCGTGCAGCGGCAGCTCGATACCGAATGCGACGCGGCCCGACAGCGTCATGGCGGCGGCAGCGCGCGCAGCGTTCGGGACCCTTCCCGTCTTCTCGTTCCTCTTCGCCACGCAAGCGCGCAGCGATCTCCGCTGGACGCGTGGGGTGCCGCCACCACGACTTGATCATTTCTTCGTTACATCGCGTCTGTCGCGATATCGCGCCAAGCTCAGCAGCCGCGTGATCGGCACCATGAGGCAGCGGTTGTGACGGCGATGCGGCAGTACGGCGACGCCCGGCGAGCAAAGCAGTGCGGATTAAGGTACGCTGAGCGCAAGGCGGATGAAATCCCTTGGGTGCGACGACGTCGGCGGCAACGTGTGCGCGAAAAACTCTGTACAACGTACGAAAATAGATGTTATACAGCCTCTATTGCGCCCGTCGCTGTTGATCACGCCGCAACAGATCGTGTCACATCTTGTGGCGCACAAAGATCGTGGCCATTTCATATGTCATCTCATTGTTAGTAACAGCGAAACCTTCACCGTTGCGAGAACAAGGTCGGACTTCTTAGGGATTCTGCTGCACATCAAGACAATCATGATGATTTCGCGTTCATCCTCGCGCTCATCAATGAGCAGCGACGCCGAGATTGGGCAGTTCCTTTGTTGTACCCTCTACGTCATCGTGTTTTTGGTCCGGAAACTGGAAGAACAGTGCCGTCGCCGTGCTGAGACCAGGTACCATCACATAAAAGCATCGTTTGAAGACCTCACGAATGCATATTCGGACGCTGACTTCCACGGCGCATTCCGAATGTTGCGGGAATCCTTCAACAAACTTTGTCACGGTCTAACAAGGAGTTCGTTCATCAGCGAAAGATCTCCGCTCGACAAACGCTCCATACCCGCGAAAGTAAGAATTGCAATTGGAGTGAGGGACATGGCCGGCGCGAGTGTTCACGACCTAATGCTTGCTTACCAAGTGAGTAAGTCGAGCGTACATAAATGCTTCAAAGCCTTCATATCTGCTGTGTTTGAAACGATGGACCTACCTGGTATCCCAGAAAACGAAGATGTTTTTAAGAAGTTGAGCATGGGATTTAAGACTTCTCGGAAGTTCCCGAATCCGCTCTCTGGGTGTATTGGTGCATTCGATGGAATAATTCTGCGTATAAAGAAACCACGTTCATACGAAAACCCTAGCAGTTTCTTTTGCCGTAAGGGGTACTTTTCTATACCCGTACAGGCTGTTCTGGACTCTTCCTATCGGTTCTTAGACTTCTCCGCATTAGCCGTTGGATCTACCAACGATGCCCTGGCGTTTGTTTTGTCTCCTTTGTTTCGGTTTTTGGAAGCAGGTAAACTTCTATTAGGGTATTACCTTGTGGAAGACAATGCCTACACTCTTTCGAATTCGTAGATATGCCCATATCCCGGGAAGGACTTGGAATGTTTTAAGGACTCCACTAACTTTTTCGTTTCTTCTATGCGTATTCACGTCCAACAGGTGTTCGGAATCCTTAAACGCCGTTGGCGTGTTTTTTACAATGGTGAGCTCAACTATAGTGTTGATGATTGTGTTCCAATCATCGGGGCTGGAATGATGCTCCACAATCTTTGCATCGATAACGCGGAGATTAGAGAGTACGTCTACAATGAAGCTGAGCTTGAAGAGTTGCGGACTGAGTCCGATGAATGGCATCAACTTGTTCGCAATGAAATTGGTTCATACGGCGAAGACATATCTGCGATTAGTCGCGAGATCACCCGCGACCTCTTAAGGGAGGTGGTGAAAAAGAAGGGGCTCTTGCGCCCCACAAGAGGGCTGTAGCTACTACAGACTGGTAAAAGTCTGCCGTGATGTTCCTCCATTGTTCTATGTGGTTAAATGAAGCCAGAGGAGAGCTGCTCGGCTACAGTTCCCAACCACGCACGCGCGTCTTTTTCGTGCGTCGTCGCGCGCTTGGCTTGGCTTCCTAATGGCCACTCTCATTCGCTAAACTGCGCCACATAGTCGTGGCCACCGCCGCCAATGTCTTGCTCGCGCATCACCTATTCGATCAGCACTTTGTGCTCGTCATCGAAGCATACGAATGCGCCGCCGTTTGCCGTGGTACCGCTTGCACCGTGCTGTTGCGTCATTCAATTGCCACAGCACGACAACGTCTCCATGACGCCGCCTTCGTGATAATGCGAGCACCTGCGCAGAAACACGGCACGTGTTTCCCCCACAACGCAGCGCTCCCCGCTCCACCTCGCGCTCCTTTCCTTGCTCCTTTCCGAACTCGTCTCCGCGCTCTTCTCAGCGCTTCTCTCCCCGCTCTTCTCCGCTCTTCTCTCCGCCACGCTCCCGCTTACGCGTACGCTCACGCTGCCGCGCGCAAATAGCAGGCCGTCGAACGATGCCGCTCGCTCGCTGCCGCCCCCGCCTCCGTGCAGCGTCCGCACCGTGGAGAGAGTTCCCGCGCGCACATGAGGCACCAGTCACGCGCACTGCCTTTCGACCTGTGGGGCGCGCGTTCGCGCCCGTTGCTTCGCACTCTGTATCCCCTCCGTGCGGCATGGCGCCTCGCGGCCGCTCTCCGTGCTGTCCATGCTGTTCGTGCTGTCGCTGATTGCCAACGGCGTGTAAGTGGTGATCCCTGTGGCGCGTGTGCCACACCTGAACACGCGCCCGGCACTGACGCTGGTGCGACTGGTGGTGTGCCCGTGGTACGCCAGCTACACGCTGCACTCGTACCTGCTGACGGTGCTGGCTGCTCGTGGTTAGTGCTGGATTCTTAAGGCCGAGCGAGTGGGTGTTGCTGGCGGCGGCGGTGGTGCTGGCGGCGGTGGTAGTGCTGGCGGCGGCGCGGACGGCGAGCGTGGCGGCGGAGCGGCAGCAGCGGCGCGGCTGGTACCGGTGACGCCGGGCGCGGTGTACGTGGCGGGCTATGACATGGTGCGCGCGGACGGGGCTTCTGCTTCTGCGCGTTGTGAGGCATGCTGAAGCCGGACCGCGGAAACTACTGCTTGATGTTCGCGCAGTCCGTGCTGCTGACGGTCCACTATTGCCCGTTTGCGGGCGACATCAGCATTGGTTTTTCAACCGCACGTTCTTCCTGATGTTCACAGTGGTAGGCGCCGGGGACAGTTGGAGGACGGGGAACAAAGTCACCTGGTGGTGGCGGCAATAAGGGTACGGCTGGTGCCAGTGGAGTCATGTCGATAAAGCTTCTGCGCAGATCGCGAAAGAAACAGCTCCATCACCAAACAAAATTGCAGAGAGGAGAGCCGCCGCCGTTGAAACCTGTAATAAAACTTCTCGCGCGCCGTGTTGCATCGAGCGAGCGCGTCTCGGGGGCTCCCGAGGACGTCCAGACGCTTGCAGGCATGTGGGAGCGTCTGTCCCAGAAAACGCGCTGGGACGGCATGGGACACGCGTACAACACTTTAGGCTGCACACGCTGCGCAATACGTTGTGCAATTGTGTTGCAAAATGTGCTAATCATGCAATTTAATTGCATCTCATTTACTTGGCTGCTACTTAATCGCACGCCAGTAAAGTAGTATTTCCATGATGCTAGTAACCTGTAAGACACTAGTGGGCCCCATACTATCGTCATGGTTGGCAGTCACTTAAAGCTTTCGTAACGGTGAAAAAGACCAATTTATGAACCATTCAAACTGCCTTCGAGTCCTCGGATTCACACCCTAAGAAGTTTGAACTTTTCCGGCGATCTGGTTAACTGTTTTGGTCGAACTTATGCTCAATATATGCGCAAATTTTCGGCGTAATCTAAGTGGAAAAGCTAACTTTCATAATTAAAACATCGAAACGTCAAAATGAAGTTCAGAAAGATCAATTACAGTAAGCATGTGTAAATGGTACAGGTAACCCTCCATATTTGCATATGAAGCGTGGACGACAGTGGTATGCAAAGTGAGAGCTTATGCCAAGAAGAAGGATCAGTCTTTACGCCACTTTAGGCTTAAAGAAATCGTTGATTCGGGCCTGTCTGTGACCTATACTACGTTCAGAGCGTACAGAACATTGCAAACGACGAAGAGTGCGTGCAGTACTCTCGCAGCGCAGAGGAGAATTATCCAATATCACTAGAACTGTAGCAATTGCCCGAGCTTGTTCATCAAGAGACAGTAAGTCCCTTGCTGATCTCTCCTGATCGCTGTCACCCTCCTTGTCTGACATCTTTTCATTGTTTGTATGTACCACAGCGTCAACGAGGTAATCGTCAGAAACCTCGGCAGTGCAGTTTGACTCACCAGGGGCATTGAGTAGAAATCAACGGCCATTCTATTGGCTGGAGACACAACACGCGACAATCTCATTTCCAACTCACATCGCACCTGCTGCGCATCCAATGCAGCTTGATCTGCGCTTCCAACGATGCGATTACCGAGTATACCAGTGTGTTGAAAACAGTTTGCGATAATGTCATCCTGCAATCCCATCCATTCCTCTAGTACCCAACGCATGCCAGTAAGCTGATCTACAGTATAAACTTCGGATTGGTCCATATCTATCATATTTAGCGCATGATCGCATTGTCGACTACGGTACCTGGCCTTCAACGATGAAATTACACCGGCGTCCATAGGTTGTATTTTTGACGTTGTGTTAGGTGGTAGAAAGATAACTTCCACATTCGAAAGCTTTGGAATTGTATCCTTTTTTCCGTGAGCACTACAGTTATCAACCAGTAAAGCAACCTTACGTCCTTTTGATTGTCCAACGTATGCATCAAATGCATGCAACCACTCAAAGAAAAAACTGCATGTCATCGAGGCCTTCTTACTCCATCGATAACCAAATCCAAGGTCATCGCCGCTCTTCTTCTTGAAGCAGCGTGGACGTCGAGCTTTCCCAATAATGCGGAGTTTTATCTTTTCAGAACCATTAGAGTTTGCGCAAGCAAGAACGGTAATTCTTGCTTTCTCCTTCTTACTTCCAAGCAACACCTCAGCCGATATAGTTTTGTCAGATGCTATTCGAAAGAAAAGGCCAAAGTCATCTGCATTAAAAACGTCTTTCAGATCATACGAGGATAGGTGCTCAACTATGTTTGGTAGTTCTATTGCGATAGCTTCGTCATCTGCGTCACCGGAAGCACCTCTTCCTTTCCGACACTTGAAATTATGACGATGTTGAAACTTCTGCAACCATTCGTTCGAAAATTTGAGCTTCAAATGTTCACTGGGTGGCAGTTGCTCGTTGATTTTGTTTTGCAAGGAAAGTGCTTTTCTTTGCATTTGGGAGCCAGTAATACAGACCCTTTTCGCAAACATGTCATTCACCCACTGCGCAAGGGCGTCATCCAAAGCATTGCTGCGCAGTGTTCGACTATGCTTCTGAATTGTTGGCCTTGCGTTTTGAATATAATGACGTTTGGCAAGGACGCAGGAGACGGTACTTTGGCTGACAGGGACAGCTGTCTTGAAACGTTGTGTTGCCCATTGTGCAAGATCACATTGTAAGATGGAAAGACCGTCTCTGATTCGTCGATCTCTCTCAGGAATAAGCTCACGCTTTTGTTGTAGCGTGAGCTTTGAGGACGCCATTTTGTGAGAGGCGGAACACAATGAAAGTAAAGTGTATGAAGAATTCTGGGGACGTGATGTCGGCGGGGCGGAAAGGCTCTCCGGAAATCGGGGTGTCACCAAGGACAACTGAGTTGAAGTTTAAATTCAAAAGTTTGAGTGGGCTTTCTGCATATGAACCCAAAAAAATTTATCAAATATTCATCCTCAGAACAAAAATCACGTGCGGTTATGCAGTATGCAGCGACTGGTCACTGCAAGCCTCATATAGAGGTCAATGAACGGTGGACCCCTTGTTGATGCCAGTTTGGAGGGTATTTCGTTTAAGAGGATTCATTTTGAGAGGGTCACCTGTACGTCATAGAAACGTAACGCGTGACGTTCAAACCCCGAAATTACAGTGAGAATTCCTTGTCAGATGAGAAAAAGCACTAGTGCAGTGCTTTTCTTTTTAACTGGCATTTTCCCGCAGCTTCCTGTAGCAGGTACCTTTCTTGCGTTCCTACTCCAGTGCTCTCAAGCACATGGTTAAACTGACTAAGCAGCTCAATTTACTCCTTCTCCAAGTTACATGCTACGCAATACTACAAGTCATCTGCAACACTCCATTACGCATTGTTTGTCTTGTTTGCATACCTCAACTTACTAATCTTTTTAGAGACTTGTCAATGATAGTTGTGCAAGTTCTGCCGCATCTCAGAAAAACCTGTAGGCAAACTTTCAAGAACTAAATTCATCTCAACTTCGTTCACAAGTCTGGGAAGTCAAAATTAGAATGTTCTGGAAAACAACGGAGGTAAACGTTTACATAACAATATCTACTCAAGAGCCAGAAGATTGGCATGATAGATATGAATGAACTTCACTTTCTGGAGAACTAGATCTAGATGTATTCGTTTCAATATGGTTATCATCAGATGGGTCCTCGAAAAGTGCCACCCCGTTCGTTTTCGTATGGGTGTGCATCTGTACGATCTAAAGGAGCATTTAGAACAGTGCTTGTTTCTGCTCCAAACTCTCCAATGTAAGTGTTTTCACATATTTGGTGTGCACAATTGCATTCTATACACTGCTGTTTTTTTCGTTTACATCCACATCTGAGAGTTGTACTCCTCCCTTTGCAGGAGCAAACGCTGACAATCTCCTTAATATCTCTCTTCAGGCCATTCAAATCTTCTGTTTCCTCAATCAGCATGCTACCATCACTGTTATATCCATGAATTGTTGAACAACCACCGACAGCACATGGACTTAGATTATACGCAGAAGCTTTTTTCCAGTACCAGTGAACTAAGAATCTTGCTTCCGCAGCTTGGAGTGCAATGTGAGGTAGTGCTGGAATTAGTTGATTTGGGAATGAGGCTTGATCTGCAACAAAGTTTCTGATATCTTTCCTCCATGACTCTGAACCGAAAATATGTTGGGACAATAACACTTTTTTGCTCTCCGATATGATTTCGTTGTGTGACAGCTCAGACCTTTGGGCTCGCTGTTTCAGATCTTGGTCATATTTGGCTCTCTCTTGACTGGTCATGAACAAAATCTTCCCCGCTTTCTGTAGATATGCCAAACATATTACAGGGCCATATATCTGCAACGCACTGTCTACTTGGAACGGTTGCAACAGGTTTGCATTCGACACATATGCGGTAGGGAATACGTCGTGAGTAATGCCATATATTCCAGGGGCGAAATCGCATCCACAAAGTGCGTACATTTTTCCCAAAGACTGGGGTTCGACAGCATTGTTGTTCATTGACCTCAGAGCTACATCAACATTGTGACAACTTTTGTTTACGACGTGAAGCATCGAATGGCCATGTGAGACTTTTGATAGAATAAGAATGATGAAAACGTCGGTGTCATCCGAAAGAATGATGGACGCGTGTTTCCATTTTTGATGATTCTGACTTTTGCGGTGTTGTTGAACTGCATCCTGTGATGTACTCGTTAACTCTGTAATTGTGTCGGAATGCGAAGGGATAGGAGGTTGATCAAGTACACGTTTCACGTACGCTGAAAATGCACCGACAAAGCGCGTTTCTGCTTCTCCGTGCCGCAGCGAATGTGTGCCGAGTCGTAAACTACTACGGACTTCCAAGAAAATAGCGTGCTCTCTTGGTATGGCAATACATTGATCAGGGCGAGACAGGATTCCTTCCGTTGCTGACTTTAGTTGCACAACAACTCTTCCCCTAAAATGTGGGGGATGGTTTTCAGTGGCTCAGCGAAGCACAAAGTCTTTCATACAGTGATGTTCAAAATTCATTGGCAGTATGAATGCCCCACCATGTAGGTAAATGGCGAAGGTTCGCTTCGCTCTGCACGCAAGCTCCTCACAAGAAACGGCAGCATAAAACACATGAAGAGACGCTAATTCATCTTTGTGGCATCTGTCGTTGATTAATGTACTCCATGGTAGCACTAATTCGTCGCAAAAGTCAGGCAGAGACAGAGTGGTGGAGTTATGGATTAGAAGTGTTTGAGAGTCCGCCCTAGCCCGATTCGATTCCCGACGTTCTTGCTCCTTTGCTTTCTGTGATATGACCAATTGTGGGTCTTCTATGTGGAGGTGAACCTGCAACAGATGCTCAGCCTTTGCGCCTGTTACCCATGGTCTCAATGTTTGTTTCATTTTCCTGGTTACTACGGCAATTAATATAGTGCCTCCACTACCATCATTTCCTCTGAAGTGGACGGCGTTCATGACATCAAGTTGAAGCGAAAAGTACGAGGTCAGTTCAGCGCAGTTTAAGTCATGTGAAACCGGGGGATTTGCTCCAGTGTGTTCTCTCTGTAGAGTGTCTTTCAAAGTATACAAGTGAGAACGACCACCAAGTGCTGAGTAATTCAGCATTCCGGATTTCACAGCATGACATAACTCATCCCGAGATGTAAAGAACGCATCTGCGTAAGGTGAAATCATATATCGTGACTCATGTATTCGGTCCCAGCGTCGACTTTATTCGTCTTCTCCTAAAGTGTCATGCAAGATGCGGCATTGTCTCTGGGCTAAGTGAAGGGCACCTTTTAGGTTCACAACTGCTTTGCGACGATCGTTCATGGATTTTTTCAATTTCCGCAACGATGGACGCTAAGTGAAGGTTGATGGCACCATATTGTTGATTGCGCCAAACGTTTCTGTAATCTGTGCACCACGCTCCCTTTCCATGTACTGTCTCGGAGTACGAACTCGTCTACACGAAGTTCATTTTTTGAAATTCTTACCGTTGAAGTGTTTGTCTCTATCGTCTTCAGTTAGACTGCCAAATACATCAGGAAACAACACCGATGCGTGCAACGCCGTAGTTTGTTATCCTCTTTCTTCGATCTGTAGAACACCCTGCTGGTCTGACTTGTTTGCCATTTCTTTGGGAGGCGTGCAGAAGACGTTTGTAATCCACTCTTGACCTCTGTGTTGCATTGACAGAAATCCATGTGATCGCATGAGCCCTAACATTTCCCTTACTGTTCTGCTTTGAGGAGCATTCCGATCGTAGTTCTGCAGAGATTTCTCGAACGATGTTCCTGCCCATATGATCTGCTTGCGCCTTTCATTCGCCTTGAAAGAGACCGGAAGCATGATACTTCTCTAAGCCAGGCTGCAGCGTGTTCCAAGTGGCCTAAAAAGTTCACGCTCAAGCTCTTCATATCTCTCACCATCATCATTTCTAACAATTAGTCAAGGTGCACATAAGTCCATCCTTTGCAGTCCATCGTGTATCTATTCCCCGATGTGCTGCTGAATGATTTTAATACGCTGCATCCTGGGGTTTGTGTAAGTAGTTTCGATACAACCGCTTCTGGAAGGATACCTCGAATGAACCCATGGAAGACGAAAAGCTCCTGATATTTCAAATGGTTTGAGCTGTGTAGGATATGGGTCATACGGAACCAAAAATCCTCGGCAACGTCGGTGTGTCCCGTACGACAGAGAACATGAAATCCTACGGTGGGGAGTAAGATACCGAACAACACAGTTTTGATGAAGTGCTTTCCGTTTGGGCCGTGACATAGTCGGGTTTCCACTGCCTTTCTCAAATGTTCTCCTGCCACAATTACGTTATGATGAACGTCGTCCACAGTCTTCGGATACATTCCGCTTTTTTGGGATGGTGCTTCACGACAATGCGTTAAAGGCTCTCCGGCTTCGCTCGAAATGCGTCGAGACCAACTCTTTAGAATTGCTCTTACGTCTTTCGAGATTTATGGGTCTTCTTGAAGTACAGTTTCTATACTGTGTAGAACCATTTCACACGTAATTGAGAACAATAGAGCCCGGTTGTTTCTAGCGTGACCATGATGCAAAACGTTCTTTGTCTGAGACACGGACAACCTAACACATTCTGCCAACTCAGCAAGTCCCACCCCGTCCAATGCCTCTTTCCCTAGAGTATACATACTTTGTTTTTCCGCGTGGAAGAAGCCGGGAAACGGAACGAGCCATTTATTTATTGTCCCATTGTACCTCCAGGACTGGACCCAGATCTCTACAAGCATCTTATAGGATGGTTGGTCACCCGATACAGCAACAAATTTTGGGCATTCCGCTGTGCCAGGGCGAAGGGTTGTGTGAATGAGATCAAGAATTCTGCGTACCATGAGCACATCAAATGCTGGCTCTCGAGATATATCCATGTAGACGACGTGTTGTTCAAAAAGACTGTCCTTCACTTTGGCTGCTCCATGTGGCTTGAATGCTGACAAGAGCATGCTCCGAAAGTTGATATGGTTTCGCTTAGACAAATGATATGCGCTCTGTAAAACGTTTCCTGTTTCATCCCGGTCTCCAACAAAACAAAGCTGTTCTTTGTACACGAACGTAACACCAAAAACTATGTCAAGGAACTGCTCCACGGATTGTGTGCGCTGTGGTGAAATGAAGCTTTTCGCAAAGTCCGTTCTTGTGCCGTGCACAGACACATTCTTCCACTCATATTTCATATGAACATTACGCTGGATATGAGAGTCACACAACGACTTTGGAGGGACACACAATCCTTGTAGCAATGAACCGTTAATCTTGGGCATGAGCTTCCCGTCAATCTTTACAGCGTGGTTCGGCTCGATATCCCATTTATCGAAGAGACATAAAGGTTTCGAATCTTCCTCCGACTTTAGATCTTTCCAACCAGCGGTCGCTGATCGTTCACGCTTTGAGATCAGCTCCAGACGATACTCCTCAGTCACGTTGTAGGAGACGCACATTGCAAGGGCATTTTTAACGCTTTTGAAGGAGGGCGTGAGTTCTAAGATTCCAGAAATGGATAAGCACACAGTCAATGGACCTGCAGTGCTATTGGTTCTCGCAAACACCACCTGCTCAATTATTTTCAATGCGCGAACAGCCAGAAGCATATCACTTCGATTATGTACTGTCTCATGGTCTTCCATACATTCCTCAATACCGGTAAGGGGTACGTTTCGTGCGTCATTACTCAAGGGAAACAGTTAAAGTACATTGGCTCCAAGCGCAGCTGCCTCGATCTTCCATGTTCTCATCCTTCTCCTCGATGCCATCTGCGCAACGAAGCTTTCCCAAAGTGCCTTCGGAATTCTTGAAACCTCTTCGTCAAAACTCCACTCCAGTAAAGTCCCCGTCTGCTTCTAAACGTAAGTCCCACTTCGTCTAACATGCTGCTTTTCTCGTCATCAGTTAAAATTTTGTTCCCTGCGCTCTGTTCAAGATTGAACGGAGAGGATGACAGCAGTTCCTCGTAAGCGCACCCAAGAACATAGCATCTGGTTCTGTAACCGACTTTCTTGAGGTGAATTCCATTGGCTGCAAGCACATTGATCAGTCTGTGTTCTATGGTCCTAGAATCCACGGTTTTCAACTCATCAAATTTCCTACTCAAGATAGAACAACATCGGATCACATCCCCAAAACGTAATACTGGCACCTTCACAGCCGTGAAAAGAACATGGTTTCCTAGATTATCTGCTGTCTGTCTCAAAGAGGTACACATCGTCCGGAACATCTCTGATGTTCTTATAGAATCTAGATCGATCTTTCCAGCAATACGCATCGTACCAATAATCTGTCAACTACTGATACGAGAGACGTTATTCCGGTACCACGCGTACTGCCGCTGTTTCCGAGCGTAACGACGTAAAGGCATTTAGAACAGGCGTACTTTTCATATACATCTGGGCCTCGTAAGCTCTGCTTTGTGTAAAGCTTTACCAACTCATCAAATTGAATCATCTTGTCAACAGTATCCATGTCCTTATGCGCATCGTCAAAACTAGGCAAAGGTTGTAATCTTGAGCCAGTGTTTGGTCAACAATCGTCAATAAACACACAATTTCCAAACGGAGATCCTTTGGCCTGTTTTATAAGTGCAAACGCAGCTTTTTGCGCGTCTATGCTGTGATTCAAGTGGTAATAGCATAGGGAGAAATTTCCGGGAGACGAGAACAGGTGTAGTACAGTTTCGCGTGTCACATGCGATAGGCGACAATACTCTGCAATAAAATTGTCTTTCATCTCAGAGTCGAAGACATTAAGGTTGAGGAGAGTCCAGTCGTGTGTTGGTCGCCGCCTGGTCCTGGGCATGTTCTCTTTGTTCGTTTGAAAACAATTTTCTGTGCTACAGGTCAAACAATTTTGAGACAAAAGTTCTTTAAGGTGTCCAAGAATTCTTGAACGCAATTTTTGCGTCAACATGTGAGCCCTTTTCTTGCCTGTTCTTTTGATATTGCACATAGCTCCCCATCCAATCTTTGGACTTCGACAAGACGAGCATAGCAACACATCCGCAGATTTTTCGTTTTCAATCGTCGCAAAAGGGTTCGTGTAATCGCCAGTATCCACCTTGGAACGCCTGCTAATCTGGTTAGCGGTCAACTCCACCGTAGAGAGAGGTCTGCGAAAGTCGGAACAATGACAGCCGAAACAATTTCGAGTTTCAAAGCCAATGTCTGGGACAACTTGTTTGATGGGCTTCTCGTCATTGGTTTTGCGACACTCCATTATCATATGTGACAACATGTCATTCGGCGGTTAAGTACTGTCATTCGGCGGTTAAGTACTCCGTTCTGCGACTGACCTTTTCGTGGTTGTACAAGCAATGCCGTGGTTCGCACTTTGATGCTATTGCAGGAAGGAGAATAACATGGTACCTTCTGAGCAGCTCGCAGAAAGAGGAGTTTGCGAGGTGCCTCACTTCTGAACCCAAGATTGTCCTACTCTGATTCAGCTTCATTTGTAATTTGCTCTCTGCGGAATCATTTACACGTTATCACCGACTGTGTAACAAGTCGGTAGGTAGATTAACGGCAAGTTCCCTTTCGGTACGAGGATTTTGTAGACATTCCATCTTTAGTAGGGTTAATGAACTTCCTGGGCGCAACATGGTGCAAACCCGGCAAACAATGACAGAAACAGTAGAAATGCCTACCAATTTGGTGATGTAATCTGGGCAAACGAAATGATTTGGTGTGCTCTGTGGCATAAAAGAGTACTACAACTCCATAGCATGATGCATAAGTATTTATTATTAACTGCTTTACAGTGTGGAACCTTTCTTTCAAAATTCTGTGGAAGCGTACAAGTTCATGCAGTTTGTCCGGCAAATGGATAAAACCGACGCAAAGACAGCAACGCACCCAACCGGTAACCATGCTGGCCATTCAAATTACTTTCAATTTATGCAGCCATGTGACAATTGTCTTGGACACGCAGACTTCACGATGGAGCAGAACAATATGGCTTCTTTTGGACATGGAAAAGCTTGATCAAGCTTTACTTTTGTAATCATTGAGCCAACATTAATACCCAAAACAATATGGCCTGCAACAAAGCATTTTCTTGCAAAAACATCATCGACGACGTCATAATTGATCCTAAACACTAACCGACAAAAACAAGAGAAGTCGTTTTCTACAATCGATTCCAAAACTTCTCGACACCTTGATTGGCTAAAAAGCGATTCAAACTTATCAACATGTACTTTGCTTTCAAAATCAATATCACAAAGTTCACGAAAACGAGTTGCATACAACACAAGAGCCTCAGAAAATTCCTTAGCAGTCGACTCGGAAACCAGTACCTCGTCGCTTATTTTGCCATTACTTTCCTTTTCTTCTACTATCGTTCTCTGTTTCAATATACTCTTCCTTTCAATGTTTTCCAGGATCCTTTGTTCTTTTTCAACTTGTGCTAAAACTTTGGCAAAGAAGCGTTCTAGAAATTTGGCGTACGTCCTGAATTCGTTGCCGACGGTGTGTACAAGTACTGATACAATATTACTTTTCAATAAATGATTGACAAAGAAATCCAAATCCTTTTCATCCCTTTGCACGGATGTAGGAAGTAAGGCAGAGAAAAGTATACAGTCTTGAAAAAGTAGGTTCGTAAATCCAAGAACATCTTCGCACGTCAGAATGCGCACCATTGCCAAGGCAATATATACAGCGCTAATCAAATTCCTTCGTACGCTTTACGAAACCAAGGGAATACAATATCAGATGTATCAAACTAAAGTTTTGTCTGTTCTACTACTTTCAATTAATATCATTATCAGAAAAGATGTGTCGACCAATGTCTTATTAATTGAGAACTTGAACACTTCTTGAAGCCAAAAAGACAGAAAACAAAGTCAATAATCTTGTTTTAGAACCTTTTGTAAGTAAACGCATGATGTCTTGTAACTTCTGTGATACCAATCGACGTACACAAATAATCAAAGCACTTCCCTCACCATATTTGCAACAGGTTCTCTGTACTTGCATTTTCATCAACATAACTTAGGTCGCCCGGCCTAGATAGAGTTCTTTTGCAAATCTACATCTGTACTTCTCCACATCTGCTTGACTAAACGTGTTGGTTGCGTCTAACAATGAACACCTGCATGCCAATAGGCAAAAAATACCACTGCCTTTTGTCCCAATTTGCTGTGGGAATGTCAGATCAAAACCATCACAACTATACTTTCCTGCCCAACTAGGACTCGATTGATATATAAGAAATGTTCTGAGAGTGTCAACTGCTTGTCCAACTTCCTTCAAAGTTGACCGTTTGTTCGATTGCCAAGAGTCATATACCTTAATCTAACGAGAGGTTTTGGATGCACAGAGACAAACCCACCTCTCCGTTTTCTTATGCTCGTGTACGAGGAGAGGACAAATTATCGTTTTTACGTCATCCCATGTTCGAAGTGGAGAGGACAGAAGACCTCGCTTCGTCTGATGCTTCAAAAAATGTGGATCTTCTCCATGCATCAATCGTGATACCGTAATATTCCGCCGAGCCATGTCTGGCAGCCAGTCGTGTGCTGAATAAGGACATTCCTTCTTCCTCTTCCACTATTAGCATTTTACAATGCGGTAATGTAGTTCATTATTCTCGGCGTCAATTTGCAGTCTTTCACTTTTGACAATCTTGTGCCACCAGAACTCGAATATCCTCGACGAGTAGGCTACATTCTGCTCTTTTCATACTTGAATCCATTCTACCAGAACCTCTATCGACGGCAACATCTTCCAGAACATCGCCATCTCGCACAGATGCAATCCTTTTCTGTACCAATGGAAGAAGCTCACACTCGCCAAATCCAGTGTCCAGACTTCCTTCATTCCATACAGTTCTGGTTTCCAATAATGTGAGCATAGAATCTAAAGGAACTTGTTTCGACGTATCCCAAGAGAACAAGAGGTTGTAGTTGACTACGGCTCGCAAAAACTTCTCAATTTCTTCAAAAGCTAACCCATTTGAATGCCTTGCCTGAATATGGGATTTCAACAACGTTATAAATCTTTCTGATAATCCGAAAGGAGACAAAATGTCTCCCAACCTCTCCGCCGCAGAGCGGAGAAAACATGTCACTCTCTTATCAGCGTCTGTCTCCAAACGTTTTTGACTTCGTGGAACACCTCTTGTACTTCTCCAAATAGACTCAGCTCGCCTTTACTGACTTAAACTCAGTTGAGCAGATCGCACCTCTGCTTCTTCATCACCAACGTCTTCTATGGAATTCAAGAAAGGCTCATCTGATTCATTGCGCTCGTCAAAGAACTTTTGGGACGTTTTCTGGTTCCTGACATCAACGTTACAATTTCTCGCAATATCGGTCTGTCGGGACATTTTCCTTCTGTGTAATAAATGCTTATCGGATAAATAATTGTGTCGACGGCCACTCAGAGGGCCACTAATGATCAACGATAACAGCACAACATTCTATTGGTAAATCCACTTCAAACGGCGTCCCAAATACTCAGGTAGATTCATTCGTTTAGCACACGTCTTCATTAAGAGTCAAACCTCGTCAACATGTTTTCGATTTCGGATCGCCACTTCTACTGACGTATTGTGCGTCGAAGGAGGTCTAGAAGTTATGGCATCGCAGAGAAACACAGCGTTGGCAATCACACTGTTTCTGAAGAACTCTAAAGTTCGACCTTCTGCCCACAACGGCGAACGAATCTCCTTCCGGTCTACGTCGTTCAGTTTACGCACGATCTTGAAACCTCCTGCTCCATATCCAAACCCACTCAAAAATGGGCACCTGAAACGAACAAGAAGTCTACCAAAACCATCGAAAGAAAGCGTGGACTCATACTGAACAAAAGCATGAAATTTTCCGTAGGAGAGAAGTTGCACACCATCTTCTTTCAGCACAGTGTCTCTACCTTCCATTAACCAATTTTGCGAGGACTGTCGCGAAGAGTAGCCGCTGACATGGTGCTCTTCTCCATTTTCTTCTTCCATTTCTTCTCTTAACAATATCTTCAACTCCGAGTTGAGTTGCTGCTTTCCAAGCCTTGATTCATATCGAACTCTATGAACAGACTTATTCAACGGGGGAGGGCGGTTTTTCGGGGTAAGTCCTCTCCACAACTCTCTCTCACCTTTCTCGATACACTCTTCGAGAGAAGCGAAAACTTGAGCTCGACCAAGATTACCTGGCGGTACATATGGAAAGGATTCTGACGAAAGGATGCAAATTACAACCCCCGGTCTATGACAGAGCTCTTTGTAGGACGTTGCTGATCCCAGAAAGGAAAAGATTTGTTGGAGGAAGTGGTTGAGAGAGCTGTACAACTCACTATCTTTCTTCTCGTTCCTTTGTCTTGCCAGTTCTTGTATGTAATCGCGAGGGTTCCTAGCCTTGTGAACTGCGCAATGAACGAGAATCGTTCTCACGCTTTCAATGCGAATAGATGCATCTCTTCTTTGGGATGAAAGCATCATTACAGGGCCATATTCAGAAACATACATCCGGTTGAATACCCATGTGGCAGCTGCGGTGAAGGCCTTGTCTTCATCTGAGACGATGAAAGAAAGATACGCATTAAAACCTACGTAAAACTCTAAGCGCTTGAAATATGTCTCAAGGGACTTCACCATTTCCTCCACCGTTCTTCCAATGCTGATATGTTCATCCCACATATACGGCTGAGTAGCGTGGTTCTGTTTTGTTCCAGTGGCAAGCGTCAAGACGAGGAACGTGTGCAATGCCTTTACACGTACATGGCACTTATCAGCGCTGTAACGAAGCTTTGTTCCTCGAGCCAATGATCTAAGAACAAAATTCGATTTGAGTTGTTTTGTAGTTTCCTTTCCCGGAATTGGTTAGAATCCATCAAAACGACCTGAGCATTTGGACTTCTTGTTTCCAGAAGCCTGCGATGAATCTGGAAGCTGACCGCGGTGAATAGAGTGAGTCTGCTGAATCCACCATCGTCCATGGCTTCCAGATCATGAACAGTTCCGAGGAATTTCTTCAGTGTACCGTCTATCGGAGGATCAACAAAACCATGTTTATTATGAGCATACCACGAGTCGTGCTGTGCACGTCGAAGATCCAACCAAATATCTCCAGCTGGCTCGTACACTTCTTTCCGACCTCTGGTCCTGGCTTTATGAGCCGCGCCCTGGGAGATCAGAAGTCCTGTCCGGTTTCCCGTAAGAAGTTGTTGGAGGGCATTATCACTTGACCCAATGGACTTCATAGTCATATGTGACGGCATTGCAGTTGTTTCCATCAGTCCCGTTCTCTCCGCCTTTCGAACTACACCCCTCGCGGCAGCTCCTTTAACATGAATACAAGGAATGTCGGTCCCTTTCTCGAGTTTATCCCAAATGAAATGAACTCTCCAAAAGGAAATACCGGCCCTAACAAAGTCTTCTGCAGGGATAATCGAAAACTTCAGTTTTGCTTTAGTCATGCAGGGGCGAGAACTGTTGCCTTTTGTATCTCTGCGTGCGCACTTCACAACCTTGTACATATATGAACGTAAACCGGAGAACGTAAGCGGACAAGGTCTGCTACTACGCTCGACAGTGCTCACAAATGGGACAGGTCTTCCGGTGACCAAAAGTAAAATGTGAAACTAATGCACTTCCTGATCCTCGCCTGAACAGCCATTCCTTTGCCTTATCGTCTTTCTCAACCAAATCAGAGTGCAAGAATTCTACTGGCAGTTCAGAAGTAGCATCCGTGGGTGCATCATTCTCTATGTACTGGAACCCAGAAGGAGAGCATTCACGTCCATCTTTCACATTCATTGAATACTCGCCCTGGACTCGGTATTTCGGAGAGTGAGGTGCGAGGTTGGAATAGTTAGGAATAGGAGGAAAAGAAGCGTTTGTAAGAACAAAAGTCTCACTAACTTTGAAAAGGCTCTTGGGAAGAAGAAAGGACGGGAGCGCTCAATTGATAGAAAACAAAAAGGAGCGTAGTACGTATGAACTGCCATGTACATACTGATTCCGGCAAATCTGAGTATTGCGGAAGAATGATTAACTCTTGTAAGCGTGATGTAATTTACATACATTTCCTACGTTATGACCTGCTCTTGACCCTCTTCGCAACCTCTTGGAAGGAGGTTTGGATCCAAAGTACCCTTCATCGAGAGAACGTATGGTTTCTCGTCAATCACGCTGATCAAACATGGCGACGAATAGTATGGAAGTGGAGAGTGAAAATCCGCGAGTTCAACAAGTTAGAAAGTGGATGAAGAACCAGTGGTCGAGACACTATCCATGGCTAAACTTTTCGTGTGATGGAAGGTATTTGGAGGAGAAGCTCAAACTCCGCCCCGAAGTGCAAGATGAGATATGGGCATTTTACAGATTGGAAGGAAATCCAGGCACAACAACGGTAATTCTCCAGTATGCCGTAGCTGAGTTTCTTATGCTTGAGAAGAAGATGACCCCGCCGAGTTCGTTGCTTTGAAAAGATGCGCGACCTACGGGAAGAGCAGGAAGAAAAGCGACTATCCACGAAGACCAGACATCCTCAGCTTTTGTTTACCGAAAGTACCAGGCGGTTTATCACCTTAGAAAGCATCCGCAAAAGCTGTGTCGGCTTTGCGACAAAGGCACGATCAGACTAATGACGTCAACGGAGGTCGAACTTCTCTGAGCAACTCTGACTTTATATCTGTGACAGAATCTGTGCCCTCTCCACTGTCCAAATTTCCTTGGGGTTTGGGTGGAATCATCGACTTAGTACACAACCATTCAGATTCGGGAGACCATTTCATGGATGCAAGGCCGACGACTGTTGGAGTAAAAAGGGTGATGGAAAAAACGATCGGGCCAGAAGAACGTAAGGAAAAAGAGAATAAGTTTAGTTTCAGTGACGGACTTCAGAGATGCCAGAAGGGACCACAGCCTTCGAGAAAGAAGCGGCTTATTTCAGCGGTGGAGTATTCCAAAGAAGTGAATAGTTCATGGCAGCGATCTGTACTTGACGAGAGTCAAATAATCGTCGTAGAAGAAGAGAAGGAACCGGAAGAGAAGACGGAAACAAAGTATGACACAAAACATTTATCAGCATTAGTGCATTTGGAGGACATTATTAATGATGTAGACACATACTTAACAAACGACATGGCGAGATCGCATAATTCTTGGGGAAACGTTATCCGTCTGATTAAGATAAAACAGATGAGAAAGGCGTTGAGAATTCTGTACACGAAAAAGGTTTTCAAGAACAACCAATGCCTTTTTGCGTTGCAAGCGCTAAGACTTGAGCTGAGCAAATTGAGCGCCAGAGAAGAGAGGTGTGTATGGAATTGGGTGGCCTCCATATGATGAAAAGGTGTCGCATACTTTGCAAACGCTAGGGTGTATTTGAAGATTCTCTCTGTATAATGGCGATCATATTGCTATTAAGCACTGCATATTTAGCGCTACAAAATGTATGAAAGTTAGCATTGATAATGTAGTTTGTTAAGACCTAAGGCGTGAAGATGACATGAGCAAAACCATATCCATTTCATGAGCCAATATACCATTATTCCAAAAGCATCCACCATCAGCAAAACCATTTCCCATATCATGAAACAGTATGCCAGTATTCCCAAGTTGCAGCAATAACAGAAGGTATATCCATATCATGCAACAGTAGACCAGTACTCCAGAAGAAAGATCGGAGTAATCCAGCGGAATAATTCAACTCCTCAAAGAATGAGCCAACAAAACCCCACCGTGTAATGAAATCCCCGAGTCGGCCCAATCAGAAGCAAGAAACCAAGAGGTATCTTAGGACCTTACCAGCCCATCCCGGTTTTCTGCCAGGGGTTCGAAAATGGGCTTGAACCCCCGATCCAGCACAGTACCTCAGAAGAATTCCTTGCTGGGATCCCAAGATAAGCTGAAGCATGTCGACAACAATCTTCTGCTCCCAGAGGCAAACATACCATCTTCGGAGGAGGACCGCACACGGCCATCAGCGTAAGAGTTTTCACCTAATGCCATATCTGGGGGGGGAGGAGTCTGGATAGAAGTGTGTCATGGAGCCACAGAAGCGAGAATGTGGCGCTTCGTGATGTAACCAGTGTGGGCCATGAGAGCGCTTGCGAGGCGGGAGGCACGTCAGAGCCGAGAGCCGGACGCTCGAAAACAATTTGAAGAGCACTTGCAAGGTGGGAACCGCGTTAGAGCCGAGAGCCAGATGCTCGAAAAAATTTTGAAGTGTGCGCGGGGGCCTGCGGGAGGCAAACCATTGCTCTGAAAGGCGGGGGAAGGGGGTTGGTAGCTGCGATCGGTGATAGGTGCACGGCGATCTGTGAAAGGGGTGCGGCGATCGGTGATGTGGGCGCAGGGCCGGGCTGCAACTAGGGTGAAGAAGTGAATGTGTAGAGAGGAAGAAGAGAAAAAGGAGACAGAGAAAGGCGGAGAGAACTAGTGAGGAAGTGAATTTGTAGAGAGGGAGAAGGGAAAAGGAGAAGGGAAACGGCGGAGAGAAGTGGTCGACGATAAGGGAACCGAAGAAAACCGATATTATGTGTTTAACATAGGCAGGGGTGGCGATGCGAAGAGGGATTTCAGTATGCGAGTCTGCAAGGCGTGCCGAAAAATGTCGTGGGAAGCATTGCGACGGAACGACAGAGCAGAGTTGTAACGATCAAGGCACACGACGTGTCAAAGGTCGTTTCGCACGAAGCGTCTACGCCGCGGCGACAAAAAACGCGGCGGCGACGAAAACATATCGTTAACACGTGGTAGAGAAGCTACGTCGAAGCGATGGACGTAGGAAGTATAAGTGGATATATGGATGGTAACAGAAGTGCTCCAAACTACTCCAAACTCGAGTGGATCTGTTTTCACTGGCTTCTCTGACGGCGGCTTTAAACTACTTCAAGGCCAGGATTATAGTTTCCATGCGCCGGTGATGAGCTGGTCCGTTCCAGGAGCTCTCATGGCAGAGTAAACAGATTCTGAAAGCAAAGCTGAACTCGACAGATCCTGTGACGTAATGATTATGATTAGTGAAGAAATCTGTGCTGTGGAGAAGAGGCGTACTGGCAATTGACCGCACCCCGACCAGTTCGTCACGCTAGTAGTCACTTATGATCGAGTCAGTGCAAAGTTCAATCTGCTACGTGCTTCGTTATCAAAGAAGCCGGACGAAGTTGTATGGTTGTGCTACCATGATACTTGCGAATACGTTGGTTTCAAGATCCCAGTTGGTATCATGATGATACCAACGGCGTCTGCTATGACCGTCACCTTATCCGCGTTGAACCGATTCTTCAGAGGGGGTGCTGAACTCATTTCTGTGTAAAGAACGACATGGGATGCTGCTCACAGTTTCGGCATCATGTTTGGCATCAATCGCTAGTGGGTCTACCGATTATGCTGTGATTGCCTTAGAGCATTTTGAATCCGCGAAAAGGGGCATGCCTCTACGAACTTCTATGGAGACTCTTGGTGAGGGTGCATTTCCAGCCCTTGCAGCTACTTCGCGAATTACCGACGCTTGGTCGGCGACTGGATCCCCATCCGAACGCATAATGGATGTCTTGCGAACGGCCTGCAATCTCCGACGCAAAGGGCGTTATGAGAATTTCTTGAGCGTTTGAGCGTTTCCACGCCAGTCAGAAGAAGATAAACGACTTTCTAGCTTCAACAGCGCTGCCTCTATGGCTGATGACACCCCGATATGATTCTACACTACGAGAACCATCGGAGCGTGGTTGGCTCCTACCTGCGTGCAGCTTGCAAATCTTTTCTTGCAGAACTGAATTGCTCCTGAAGGAGTAAACGGTATGTGCTGTTTTTGGAGAAGTTATAACTAGCTGCTGCAAACTCAAGATTTCGGAAGAAGCCGTTCTATGTCCCGCATTTGTGTCGAACATGCAGCTTGCGTTGAAGCACTACAGTTGTAGAATGCAACTCTGCAAGCTAAGAGAGACAAAGATTCGAGGTCTGACGTATCTTTTGAGTTTAAATCTTCCAACCTTACTCGAACGTGTTCTACTGAGCCCAGAAGTGATCTATGCAATGAGCATAATCGCCTCTAGAAATGTTGGTATTCTCTCATCCGCAAAGTCTTACAAGAGATGGGATCGATCTGAATTTAAGCATTTGTTTAACACCATTGACAGGGAAAGGCTGGTGAGCTTAACTGGGGTTACTGAGACAGTAGATGATCAATATGTTTCTGACTGGCCTTCAGGGATCACGGATATGAGCGCGATATGCCTTTCATTGCAATTCTCATGTTTAGGACAGATTCCGAGAAACGGATCAACGATTCGGGTTCCGTGGCCGAGTCGACACAAATCAGCGCTTGGGTTTTGGCGTGGTGGTGGGGATATTGTTTGTAAAGGATTTGCTCGACGTATTCTATTCTATAATGGGGGTGATGCAGATGCCTGTTGCGAGGCCACGGCAAACTTGTTGCTGATATTTGCCCGAGTTCAGTTCTTGTGGCGAACGTCTTTCAGTTTGAATGCCAATTATTTTGCTCTACGACAATTATGTCGCGGAAGTATTCAGGCGTTGCTGACTTCCGGTTCGGGTCAAATTCTGTCTTACGCTGCATCGGAAGAGTCTCGCGATGCAACACGTCAAGTGTGGTGCGGATCTTTCCATCTGGCAAGCATAGTTATTCCAACCGAAGAGGAGGTTGACGCCCACATGTTGGACGAGAAGATCTTGTCGAACAACGTCTTAGAGATTTGCTCAACACACGTTTGGAGAATAATGCAGGACTCGCTATATTTGCACGGAAATTGGCTACGGGAGGATAGTGTTCGCACGAGAACTCCTGGAGCCATCGACTTCTGGTCTCCTGGGTCAGCAGGGCATCTGGATCTTGTTGGCTATGCATGCACAGTGTCAACATTTTACGAGTCGTTCTTTACTTAACAAACTTCTCTAGTCTCCATAGTAAAGGCCGATTAAATCGTCGTCATTCTCAACTTCTGTTTCCTCCACATTTTCCTTTCGCAGTTGCATATTTTCGGTACCTCTTGCCTCTTCTGCAGCCTTTGCTGCTGCGAGCTTTGCAGCATTTGCAGCTCGTTTCTTTCGCGCACGTCTACCTCCCCTTCTTCCATGTCGCTTTTTGCACCTCCCAAAGTGAGCGTTTTTTACTTTGTCAAAATCCTGGGAAAAGGTGTCCATGCTGGGACGCCAATGTGCAATACGATCTTTTTGATGTTCGCCAAACATCTAGCTGTAAATTTTAACTTCTTGTTTGTTACGCAAGACAGCAATTGCATCATGTCCTTCACAACAGAATCAAGTGAATCAGTATTCTTGAAGAACCCATTTAATGGCATGTTGCATTCATCTTCCAAAAAGTGATCCTCTTGCTTGGGCGATGATATTTTTCGTGGTGAAGACCTTGATTCTGAAGATCTCACTGCAGATTGCTTCGATGATACCCACGCTGTTCAGGAAGGTGCGGTACGATTCTATGAAAACCGTGAGCATAGGTGGTACTGCGGTGTTGGTTTTCCTCTCGACCAACATTCGAAACTGTTTTCTTGCAAGTGGATTGTCAAAGTGACCGAAATGAACTTTATGGAACAAATGGTTGGATGAAAGCCGTCTTAATTCATGATTGAAATTCTGAACGATTGGTGAGAGGCAGAGTCGCAAAGTTAATCTTCAGACTCTGAAGTTCAGAGAGACGTCGACCTATGAGGATTTACACCTCGGAGAAAGCCATCGATGATGATTCATCATGGTATGTGAACAGCTCTTTCTCTAGTGCCTGTGCTACAAGGTGTACAGGTCATATGCGTACCCACTGTTTGGGTGAACGGTCGGTGACCGGTCAACAACCCTCCTGTGCAGTCTTAATTTTGCGTCTTTTTTGTCCGTTTGTCAGTTTGTCCTCTTGGTTGACATGAAATACAAATATAACTTCTCCTTGACGCATGTAGACCTCTTTCCAGCGGCATATTTGTGACTACAATTTTGGGCACATCACAAACTCATAGTCACCCCTCAAAGGTCGTAGTCAGTCACTTATAGTCACACTACATATTTCTCTTTTGCTTGGCTAATTTCTGCCAAAGACTCTTCTATTACACTATAAGAAACTGGGTGTATGACCTGCTTTCTTCGATTTGGCACTCATAATTTTTTCGAGCTCAGTTATTAAGCTCAAATACAATAATGAGTGCCACTAGATGGAATCGGGGGGCACCCATTATTGTTTGGAAGAAGTAAGAGAGTGGAAGATATTTGCAATTCCAAGCAGTTTAGTAAGTACAATCATCCTCATTTTCTTAAAGATTCAGCAAAAAGAGTTCAAATGTACACGTGTGTGTTTCTCTACGGTCTCTTTTATATCCACGTGTTCATTTGTGTTACGTGTCATATCTATGACTAAATGTGAATAAATTTTCACCGCATGTGGGAGTCAGTCAGTCATTAGTCACATTTTTCTACGATAGTCTGTCACTCTCTAATACGGCCTTGCCTCTCTCACACCAAAATCTCAGTCGCTTGCCTGCAGTTCTAACTGGTTTTCTGCGTGGCAAAGCCAGAGCAAGAGAAATACATAAAGCGTTTCCCGACAAGACCAGATCCTGAGCGTTTAGAAGAAAATTTGTTTACATCAGACTGCAAAGGTGCACTAAAAGTAACATCGTTTTACTGTTCTCGCCACGTAAAACAAATATTTTTTCTCTTTAATAAACTTAGACAGATTCACAGATTTATATCTTTTGCATAATACTGCAATGCCATGCCAACAGGGAAACTCATCTCTATTTCTTGAATACGAACAGCAGTGCGGAAGATAGTACAACTCTGTTTGCGACACAACTCGATGAGTTTGGGTGGCATCAACTTCACTCGGGACCATTGCTTCCATTTGACTTGAGCCCTCTACAAATCTCACATTTTTCTGATACGGTCGCGCTTTTTTGATCAAAACGAAGAGATGTTTCTCAATTTGCGGCGAAACTGGTGCGCTTTACGTCATTGCCCGATTTTTTTCTCTTTAAAAGAGAGTTTCGGTGCGTTTCAACCATAGTTTTCAGCATTGATTGCGGTTCAACCCGCCAAATATTGTTCTTTAATGCCGCCGATATCTGACTTTTCTGCGCCTTGTGATGTGGTAGTTAAGTCTTTCAGGCACGAATGCGATCGATAAAGTACAAAGTCATCGACTTTTTTCAAGATACGCTGCACTTCGACTGCCATAGTCTCGTTTAATCGCATCCAAACCTGCTTACGAAGGAGCAAAGAGAGCGTTTTCGTACTGTGCAAGGCCAACGGTCTTCTCCGTCTCAATTGCGGACGCTATAATTTTCTTCACATGGAGAGCGTCGAGAAAATATGTGGCCTTCTTCACGACGTCCTTAAAAGCTCTGTATATTGATTTATTTTGATCCACAATTGTGACACGATCATCAATGTCTAAAGGTCGGAATTTTCTTAAGCCACTAAAACACCATCGTCCATGATTTCTCACATTCCGTACCAAGAGTATGAGCAAACAGTAGGGGTAACAGATTATGGTTTGCGTCATATCTGACAACTTCTCAGCTCGTCCTATATGACCTTTCCCGCACCCTTGGCAGTGAGCTGCATCTGCCCTTGTTGTTTTCCTACCGACCCTGCAGAAATATTCCGCCATGCTCGGTAGAAACACAAACCCGGAGTAATATTGGTAGTGTTTGACAATATCGGAAGTATTGACTATTTTCTCGTCAAATTTGTGTATTACAATTGCATCGAGCTTCTAGAGGAGAATGGAAGTCATAATGTTAGTGGTAAGCCCTTGTGGGAATGTCAAAGTTATGACTATGACGTGTACCGTTGGTACACGGCGTCCCACAATTTTGGGAATGTGTTTTGGTAATGAGGCACCTATGAAGGGTTGATTTTGGACTGGCAGGATTGGCCACACACGTGGATGACATTCTACATATTTTTAATAGTTTTAGTTTGCCACAATGTGGTACAGTACTTAGGCGGAGCAAGCTCGCGCTTGCTCCCCTGACACTAAAGTCAAACCGTGTTCAGC
>JASCIV010000244.1:0-29214 GCA_030374735.1 Gracilaria caudata
ACTACTGTTTTATCTACCTACCTTGTTCCCTCACACCTTCCATCCTTGCCACTCATTGGCTCCTTTCCTCCTCTCTGACTTTTGTACGACATCTGCATTGTGTGACACGTGGCGCTTTCAATTATTGCTATTCTCTCTCTCATTTATAGGCACACTAGGGATTCGATCGCTCGCAGAAGATCATCGTCAAGGTGTGTATCTTAGTACCTGCAAGACAATGCGTCGTGCCCGTCGTATGCTCGTGCCATCGATGACAAGGTCTCCTGAGGTCACACTTGGAAACAAGGTGCAACTTCGTGCGACACTTGCCGGCTGGACAGCGTTGTCTCTCAGAGCGTCCTGCATTGTTTAATGCAGCATAGAGCGAACCAGATGTGACCACATAAGATCTCGAGAGCGTTGTACTGCGGGCAAAACAGACCTGCGTCGGTAGAGATAAAATCCAGCCCTGATAGATTCAGAAGTTCGAAGGCAAAGAAGATCTCGAAGATGGCATTGCTGTTGAAACTAGCGTCCACGTGCAGTGCTTTACGAGGATAGTACCAAAGAGCGTCGGAGTTACTCAATCGTTTTACATGAGCATACGTCGCTGTGACGAGCCGCCCATTTGTATACTATTTAGCGCTCGAGATCCTCGCGCTCTACATCTTGTCGAACCTTGACCGCATACATTGTTGTTTAACGATATCACCTCGTCTCCTTCCGTCATTTCCTTTGTCATGGTTAGCGAAGTGGAGGAGAGCGCGTCCTCGTCACCATTTCGTGACTACATCTCAACACGATAATAGCAGCGAATGACGTATAACATGGTGGACGTCGACAGGAGCCAGACAGCGGCAAGCAGAAGAGAAGAAGAAAATAGGCTCTTGCACGGCGAATTTCGTCTTCTTTTTCATCGACTTTGTTTTAAGTCTGGTTGTGGCTCTAAGCTTTCCAATTAAAAAGCCGGCCGCTCTTACCACGGCACAGCGAAGTTCTACCACCCGTGGCTATAGTGACTCAAATTTAAATTCCGAGTTGTGGGTCCTGCCAAGAGCAACTCAAGAACAAGGTCTGAGGTACTCGTGACGAGAGTTTTGGAATTATGTTGCACCGTTGTAACCAAATTGGAAACACTCTTCGTCACACGACGAGCGCTATAAAGAGGGTGCTCGCTCTCGTCAGAATTAGCATAACCATCCAAGCCAAACGAATACCCCTTGTTGCATGAAAAACACGAGAATGGCCAACATGTCTGATCACCTCAACTTAACGCTCATGACCATTCCAAACTGCTCGTATTTCACTGAGAAGTATCTCAGAGACAAAGTTCGCGATCAGTGCCTCAAGGAGAGTGGTTTGAGTGACGCGCCGCAGTGGGGTGTCGAAGGTATTGCACCAACCAATACAGAAGCTAAGAACTTGAAAAAGTATTTGTCGCTTAGGAAATGCGACAATCTGTCGCTCAGCTCATTTCTGGTTTCAAATACCGCAATTAGGGCCCAGACTTTTGATGAGCCGAAAGATTCAAATGGTACTGAGAGCCTGGTTAATGATACAGAAAAGCCGAGGGAAAACAACCTTGCTACTGATGATCATGATCATGATGATATTGTGGAGTTAGAAAAAGACTACAAAGTTATGAATAGAGTGCTGGATAATGACGTCAACACGCCGGAGGAACCGTCCAACACTCCACCAAGTGCTGAGAGGCTAGGTTCCCACCGAATTTTGAATGTCATGTCTTCGGTGATGCTGATGACCATGATATACTTCCTCTACACCGCCGCTCAAAACACAAGTACTGACACGTTGACGTGCCAAACTAGTCGGAGCAGGAGGCAAAGCAAAATCCAGATCAATGCCAAAGACGCTGATGATATTGAAAGCCAGCCGGTCGACGATAATGTGAACAAAATGAAGAAGAAACGCTTCAGAGGTCGTCGTGGCAGTCGTCGGGGCCAGAAGATTGCTACTGCTCAACATATGGAGAGTAGCAACAGAGACCAAGAAGTTCAGAACGAAAAAACTCCACAGAACGATATCAGTCACCGTGATCAAGATAACCATCCGAGCCAAGATATCAGGCGGGGACGTGGGGGTCGAGGACACCGAGGAAGGCGCAGAGCAAATAATTGTGGACAATCTTTCTTAAACAAAGCCAATGGCCGAAGTTAATGGTGAGCAACAAAAAGGCCGGATCGTGCAGAAAGATTGATTATCGTATCTGCATTTCATCGATTTCGCTGTTGCTGCTGACGCTGCTACCATCACACTGGAAAGCGCGCGCGCGCCGAAACGATGAATGAACCAGCTCGACATCGCTTCCGATCTTGCTGTCTTCAATATATTGGCTGGCGCAAGCGGCGAATGGCCCGACGCTGATGTCACTTCCTCTTTGGCTGCTGCCCACTCTAGGGCGCGCTGAGGGGGAGCGATCTGAGATGCTGCGGTACAGCTTCATTTTTGCTTCCACTTCGAGGTCTTTCATGATTAGAAGTTAATTACCTGAGACCTCAAGAACGCCTTCCGAGAGCCGTCTTATCAACACTCTGTTCAGCGGAGCTGCTGTTCTATCTTTTATACACGACATCACTTCGTTGGTTTTGGCTCCAACACAGTTTTTCCTTCTTCTTTTGAGGTAGAAAAGCACTTCTTCGTGGGAAATGTCCTTGTTTCCTCCATAGATCGCGCAAGCTGTTGCAAACGAGGCTTTGCTCTCGTAACTCAAACATAAATTCGCCAAATCGAGCCCTTTTTCACATCGTCTTGGGATAAGGGCCAGCATGTTTCTCTCGTAGTGTTATTGGACCTTGATAGGATAATTCCATTGTATGTACTGCGGCCGGACACATGTTTTAAAAGACGAGTTCTTTTCGATGCGTTCAATCTTCTTCGACGCTGTCGCAAACTACTCGAAATAAGAACCCCTCTCCCTCCCCCCCCCGCAAAATACAAAGAGAGCGAAATATGAATCTATCGGCATCTCTTTGAAATGTGCTCCTCACCGACTGCACGCATCATACGTGCAGTCGGTGAGGAGCACATCGGTATCGATGGTATCGACGAAGGTACGAAGATACGAAGGTACGAAGGTACCCACCCAGCTTTAACCGCACCATACAATCTGGAAACTGGCTCAAAATATAGATCATTTCACACGTGTCCCTTTTCGACAACTCTACTTCGATCGTTCGCACGAGATCACGGTTATCGAGCACAAGGTCGGCCTTGAAAGCGCTGGGCGGCTGCGAGATTTGCTGACCTACACAGAAGCGAATGATGGGTAGTGCGATGCTCTTCGATTCAACCGTCGCGTTTACCGCCGTCGTTTTGAACCGCAGCGGCTCACCGCGATGGACTCGAAGCTTCGACGTCTTCAACACTCAAACAAACAAACTCTACGTAGGAGCCAATCCACACGGCTGATATGAAACCTTCTCTGCAATTCGTATCAAATCAGACACCTTCAGCTCTTCTTTCATGAAGTCGAACGCCGCGTCTGTTACGCGCCCGATTTCGCTGCATGCACCCAACAATCTCTCCATGTCTTCAACAGCCGCAACCACATCTTCCGCCGCCGGCACACCGCCCGTCATCGTATTGTAGAATACCACAGTAACAGTCACATATTCGTCCGTATTCCGCCGCGGTGTCTTCAACTTCAATCCGGCCAAAACGCTATGTCGCGGTCACATGAGAAACTTGGGCTGCATCAGAGCAACTCAGATTCCTTGCTCGCTTCGAATCCCGTGAAAGTCTACAACCTTTTACCGCGATCTGTTTTCTCTTTTTTTGCCCCGTTGAGTACTTTAAACCCCTTTCGTCTTCATCGCCATCGCTCTGCTCATCAACATAATCAATAGATCAAATGCAGTATGTACGCGGAGATATTTGAACAGTCATAAGAGTTTTGAATCTTTTCCCCATCGCTTTGATTCCCAGAACATCTGCAGTTGCTTTTTTCTCTGTAATGCATCCTACCTTTCATCTGCAGACTCTTCTTGCGCGCCCCCTACAGCATGATCACTACGCTCAGCCTCGAGCCAGTGCTGCCATACAACCTTGCTCGACGCGTCTCTTGCGTGATGCAGAAGACGTTTCGTTCCGATTCCGTCCGCCTGCACAGCAAGGCCCTGTGTCGTTGCCAAAAGAACAAGGTTACGAGGGTCATCATCACTTTTGGTGTTGTAGTTGTACGCTTCGCTTGAAATTCCATTGTCTCACGCGCCCATTCTGAGCGCGCAACAAGCCGGAATACCATTTGGAAACAAATCGATACTTTCGTATCTTCCTCAGGCGCGTCGAGCGTAACGTCAGGAGCAGGTCAGGAGACAGCGATGCGTACGTTGTGGTGCTGCGCACACATCGCTGTCTCCCTTTAGTGTGCGTGTAATTAGATGTAGAAGACATCTCGTTTACTACGTACAAAGCGAGAGAAAGGAAGGGTGTGTTGCACATTTACCTGACACATGATGTCAATTGAGAGCCAATTTGCAACGACTCAGTTTGTCTCTTTGTGCTTTTGAGTTAAAGTTTCTACTACTTGGAAGTCTGGTCTAGACATTACGATGCTCAGTTGAGGCCTTCTGCCGAGTTACGCAGCTCGACTGAAGCTTCGTTACGGGCAATAGAGGTGGAGAGGAGAGGGACAACAATGCAGACGATTTCCATTGCAAAAAAAAGCGGGAAGAGTCGCAACCAACATGGAGATCAGACGATGGCAGCCGAAACATTGTTGGGAATCGGACGTCTTGAAGATTAGTGCCAAAGTAACCTGCTTTGTTTTGTAGGATCAAATTCACTCTATCACACTGCCACGTCGGGAACTCACTTCCTGTACAGCTGAGCTGGCACCGTAAATCATCCGGTAAGGAAGAAGCGTTTAAAGTGGGCGATAGCTTTTTTTCACTTTGAGTGTTGAATGCAGCATTCACATTAAACGGGCCGATGCCGGGACCTTTGCGTCTCTGCAGTGGAGACCGAACTCGTTACTAAGGGAGACCCGAAAGACTTGCGACCACGTCAAGCGCTCTTCCAGGACCAACACCAGAAATCTCTGCCATCCTACATGCCTCCCTGCAACACACAAAACCCCACGCACCCAAGCGTGAACGGGACCGACACCCGAGCCCCCTTGTCGTACAAATTGCAATGTCCTGGTGCGCCGCGACAGTGATTTCGTTTCCAATCGGAACGCAGTTACTGACAGGAGCACCAACACTATCAACTCGAGGAAACCGCCGCAGCATCGTGGGGCTCTTCATGGCACCAAAACTTGCCTCTAGCAGAAGCGGCTGTCATGGTTTCTCAAAAGATTGTCGCAGCCACAGTACTTACTTCACAGTCGTCGCCGTTTTCCTAACGACGTCGAGCGCGTCAGCTCTTCAGCTCCATTGTATGTGACACGGCCTGACCGCCCGCCTTCCCCAAGGTCCCAGCATTGACGATCCGCTACTCTAACGCGCTCTTGCGCCTTAAGCCTGTCAGCCCGATCAATGAACTCCAGGCCCTTGGCTGATCACGTGCCCGATCACGTGCTGTTGAAAAGTCATCAGCTGGGCGCATGTGTTCTTCACCACTTCACAATAGTCGCCCAGCGCTGCTTTCGTGTCTCCCGCCGTCTACAACCTTCAGCGTCACAGCTCTTGCCCACAACATGTTCGGTACAACCTTTCCACAGGCCGTTAATGTGCGCCACTGGTTGCCTTAGCCTAGAAGTAGTGCGATGACTAAGACTGAGCAAGACAGCGATGACCGCGCTGGAGACGTCACGCTCATGTGGGCGCAAGTCATGAGCTTTTGCCACAAAGCTGCTCAGACCAACCCGTTTAACGTGCTTAACGCTAGCTGAAACTAATTGGATATCGTAACGCCCGCTGCCTTTCTTTGACGCGCTCCCAGCGGCTCACTGTGTCATAATCATGCAGTAACCCGCCTCACTAACGACTTTGTTGTGACCAAATCTATTGAACGTCTTGCTCTTGCCATACAAAAGCAAAGATTCAGTCTTGATTGCAACGTTCACAAATTGGACCAAGTCGAGCTTTCTTCTATATGAAAGCGCGAAGCTCATCTCCGTCTACGCACCACTATCGAAGCTAACTCCCCTCAGTTCCCTCCCACGTCAGCGACGCACCACAATCTTCCCACATTCCTCGGGTTTGTACAACAATATTTCCATGACATACGAAGAGAACAAATCTTGATGTTTATTGCTCAGTGAAAGAGTCGTTTAAACTTCAACGAGCAGGTTCTGGAAGCGCTTAGGATGATTGAGCGGTTCGTCCACTTCTTTCCGCCAGAACAGCAGCACTCATCGTGAAACATTCATACTTCTCTGACGTGATCATGCTTGATGAGTTGTTGAACGTCATCGCAGGCTGATAGCTAGGCAAGTTTTTGGTACACCAAAAGTGAAGCACCGAACGCTAGTGTGTGACACAGAGCTACAAGGAAAAGATTATAGACCACCACTACTCTAGCGTTTGTGTTCTACAAAAGTTTGTTGATGATGCAATTGCGGAAGAAATGCTTTCATTTGTGATCCAAAAGTGCATTTCCCGCGAGGGAACGTTTTGTTTATGTCGAGCACACTTTTTGCTGATAGCCAGTTTGTTTTCCGAACCTTGAAGGAATCCTTATAGCTCTGTAGAACTGTTGCTCGCGTAATGCCATCATATTGAAACATATATTATCGTCATTTTCAGGGACACTAATGTTCTTCAACACGATGAAATATGCCCTTGTTGTGAGTTTCAAGTTATGTTTTCAGGATCGAGGAAGAATTCTTCGCTCGAAGGCTCGCTCTTCATTTTGAATGTAGCAAGATCCCTGCGTTTCGCAGTTTCTTTCACAGATAGTGTCCATTCTTTCTCAAATACGCGCTCTCTTTCGCTCTTGCTACAGTGTATTCTAAATAGTTCGACAAAAGAGGGCCGTATACCCTTTATTGAAATCCTACTTCTAGCACCTACAACAACTACAACATCTATCTAATTAACATTGCTAAACGGTTCCAACCCAAAGAAAAACCAATATTTGTTAGGAGTGGCATTAGGCTGCCGGGGACATTACCCCCCGGCTCCCTTCGGGCTGGGGTGCTCAAATCCCCAGACCCAGGACTAGGGTTCTCACCCCCCATCCCTGTTTGTTGTGATCCATTGGGCTACCGGGGACCTCATCCCCCGGCTCCCTTCGGGCTGGGGCGTTCAACTCCCCAGACCCAGGACTAGGGTTCCTACCCCCCATCCCTTTCTGCTGTCATCCATTAGGCTACCGGGGACCTGACCCCCCGGCGCCCTTCGGGCTGGGGTGATGAAATCCCCAGACCCAGGACTAGGGATCCCACCCCCCATCCCTGAAATAATCCAATTTCCATTAGGCTACCGGGGCCATCACCTCCCGGCGCCCTTCGGGCTGGGGTAACCAAATCCCCAGACCCGGGACTAGGGTCGCCACTCCCCATCCCCAAACTTCACTTCCCAGCACCGGGGACGCGACCCCCCGGTGCACAACCTCCAAGGACTGGTTAGGGCTCCTCCCAGTAGTCGTCCTTTCGCCCGCGAGGCACGACTACGGGAGTAGCCCGCCCCGTCTGGGCCCTGGGGGGTCTCATGCCCCAGGAACCCCTTCCAAGCCTAAGCCCAGAGTATCGGGCGGTTTCTCCCGACGTGCGGCACCCATGCCTGATCTTGCCGGGAGACCCGCCACGATTTGGAATCTGAGGGCATGTAGTCCCCAGAAATCCCCCCAGGCTCAGGCTCAGGCTCCCATACCGGAGGAAGGAGAAGACTGGAGTGGATGGAAATGAGGCGTGCTCCTTTTATACTGAATTCGAAGCCCCATTGTCAGCTTGTCTGTTCCGTGAGAGAGGCGGTTGACAATGCAGAGACGGAATTATTTTGTGTGGTGTGTGAGAGAGTTCTACGGCTGACAATAATTAGAATGCACATGAACCTTGTACTAGTGCAATATCTATGTCTGACGATTGGACTGAGCAATCCGAAGATTTTAAATCTCTTACCTTTTCGCTCAGACGCGGAATGGGACGTGGATCATGTTTCGTTGGTTTGCTTTTGGAATTAGACCGTTACTTAATTGAAAATGTCAAATTCAGCTTCGTACTCTGTCGTCATCATTTTCAATTCAAGCTCAGAGGCTAAAACAGAATCTCTATTCGAGGTAAAGCTGTGCTGACAGAAGTGGAGAGTCACGCTTTCTCTAATCTGCTCTGTCTGGCGACGTTCATGTCATTGCCGTTGCACTTGAAATGGGGAGAGCATTGCAATTTTTGCATTTGACCAACAGATTGCGCACACGTGTGAGGTGATCTCGAATGGAGATTGTCCATCGAGAGACCTGGAGGCTCTTTGGCGGCATCTGCGTTGGTTCGTGTTCGCGGTGTACTTGCTAGCGTGCGTCGATTGGTTGTGCCCCCTTATCGGTTGCTTTCCGCTCTATGTGAGATCTCCGTGAAGAGCATTATCATATGGTGCCTTCTTAGCTGCTGAGAAGTTCTCGCTCAGGAAGAGACGCAAACTGGGAGGGATCGAAGTACGCTTTTCTACTCAGCAAAGGCACGAAAGCAAGGCAAAAGAAATATCTGACATTGATAACACCATTCGCATTTAATGCGAATGGTGTTATCAATGTCAGATATTTCTTAACAACTGGCACACGTTATTATTTTGGTTAATTCTCTTCTTTTATATTATGAGCGCGTATACTCATTTTCTCATAATGGGGCTCGCTTATTCCCCACAACACCCTGTAATCCTCAAGAGTACCTGGTCACTGGCCGCAAACGCAACCTTGTTACGCTCCTTAAGTGTTTGTGTTGTTCTCCTGAAAGCATTAGGCCTCTGAGGTAGTCTCGACTGCATTAGCATTCCGCTATCGACGTTTAGCGCCTCATATTTTCTTCTTTATCCCTTTTACGACTCTATGGGTAATTCTCTCGCACGATGAACGATTTCAGTGTACAACTTCTCCGAAACGAGCGACCATTGTCCCACGCCTCTATAGGCCTTTCTGAGTATTGAATCCATTGCTTGTCGAGTGTGGAAGGCAGAACACATACATCATCTTCACCTGGCTGAATGTCGTAGAGTTCAGCAACATAGTTTAGAAACGCCTTCCCTTTCGCCTCCTCGCTGCGCACGGAGTCACAAGTTTTTGAAATACCAGGCCAAAATGAAGATATCGGAACTCCGAACTTCTTGACAATCTTGAAATATAAAGCACCCTCTACTTTGCAAATTAGCCTCATCCGCAGCAAAAAAATCTCTTCGAAAGAAAGGTGTTTGTGAAAACAGAGCATTGTCCCGATACCGGAGTCACAGCATCCGGGCGAGGCACAAGTGGCGTAGATTTGCTCATCAGGAACTTTTTGATGCGAAACGTTGCTAACGAAGGCGCCAGAAGCGACACATACAGACAATATGCACGAGAGCAACGAAAGAAGGCCCATTTCGAGTAATGATGGCAGTGAACAGACAATTTGGCAGACTATTGAGTCGTGCTTACTTATACCACAATTGAACAGTCGTAACAGGTTGATATGCGATGAAGCTTTTGTAGAGTGGTAAACATTGCTGCCGCTTAAAGAGCTGTCAAACAGCTGTTCGCCAACTCTCATCCCTTTTTCTTCGTCACCCCTTATTCCTAGATGTCCAGAGCCACATCTATAAGCTTTTCTCTCTCCAAAAGCTTTGACGGCCACTGGCAGTGGCCTATTGCATAATCTGTTCTCTCAGGCTCTTATCTTCTCTCTCGTGTGATTTCTCATCCTCTTAACCCTCTTGTGACAGATTATAAGTCTCTCTGTGAGCAACACGCAGAGGGATTGTCTTCAAACTCGGAATTACAACTGTAGTACTGAATGAGTACTACAGTTCCCTCGTTGGCGTGTACGGAAGAGCTCCGCACCTCTCAGTATCTATTTAACACTTGGACTCCCAACTTTTGTTGTAGAGGCTTCGTTTCAAAAACTCAGCACATGTCTATTCGCAAAAAATTGACAATGAAAACTGCACCCATCACATTGCTGCTGGCTCTCTTTCTGTTGGTGTCACCGTTCGTTAGCTCTGAAGGATGTTGTCCAGGAACGGATGTAACCATCTACCTTCTGTGTGTCAAAGATTTTGGCTGCTTTCAAGAATGTGGTAATGTAGCGGTTTCGTGTTTGGATGAACGACTGGACGAAAGAAACTCGGAAAAGTACCTTCTTGACACTCACATTGTATTATTTCGCGCTCGTGCTGTTTTAGAAGACGAAGCCTTGGTGCCGGAGCTTTGCGTTGAGGACTCTTTCGAATTTCCGTTTGATGGCCACATTAACATCGGCGGATACGCTGACGAAATAGTGCCTCGCAATAGAACGCATGAAGAATTCATCGCGCATGACACCATGCATTCCAACTCCCAACATGCGGGACCGTACTGTGTTTTAGAACGTCCTTTCAATACTTCAATTCGTTCAAGGTCTTTGTGTAACCTTAACCGTGACGATGTCGTATTCTCTAATGCTGGAAGTTTCGGTCTGCGCTGTCCTTGGAATGAATCTTCTGGGTCTTAAGCACACGCCAATGGAGTGGCAACACTTTGCCAGAGTTGAGCAGTATGTACTACAGTTGCTCTTAATTGACCACACCGATACCATTAGCAAGTGGTGTGTCGCGTAGATTTATATTTCGTCTATCGCAATAAAATGGTACAAATGGTGAAGCTCATCCCTACAGTTATCAAGCTCAACAACTTGAATTAAAATATATGTGTTACGCATGTGTTAGCTCTCTTGTCCTGTGCATAGGCGAATATGATCCTGGCTCGATGTCTAAAAGTCGAACGAAATTTGCTTTATGATCAATGTAATGGTTGTAATCCAAGCAATCGCTCATATATTACAAACCACTGGCTTTTCACTTGAAGCAGGTATGACGGCCAATGACCTGTTTTCTTCATCCTTTTTGAGAACCAGATCCTCATTCAGTGAAACTTTACCAGTATGGACAATTTGCTTTCCCCAGTCCATTGGATCACTGACATCGAAAAAAATTCTTTTGCGGAGAAGAAAAGATGAAAGAAAGATGAATACAGGTATCCCCCACACAATGGCAAGCATTATTATAACTGCGAGTGGCACAATCGTTGCTTCCCCTTTCTTGATGTCAAAAGCGCAGTTCGTTTCTTGTGCGCCGCTGTAAACAGCTCTTCGCAACACAGCTTTTCCACTGATGTCCTCCAATAACGTTCTTACCGCTCTTCTTGCGAACAGCTTCAAGTCTGAAGGAGGCTTGAAATGCAGTTCTGTTTCCAAGAACGGCATCTCTTCCGGGAGTGACTGTATCTTATCTAAGGGAAACATTTCAGAGAAATAGGAGATGCTGGCGACTTGTTTCACGAATACGCAAGCAGTTTGGACACAACCATGCTCTGCATCCAGTGTTGTTATGTTCCGTTCATCTGGGTCGTTCTCATTATTTTCACTGTATCTGTAACTGTACATGGCGTTGTCCGAACATTGCACTTGTTGAGTTTCGAAACTGAAGTTGCCAGCAAACTGCGTGATGGTTCCCTCACTGATTTGATTGCACTCGACATAAATGTCATTTGATCTGGGTAGTGGGAGAGAATTGCCTCTTTCCTGAGCGGAATTTGTGACGCTAATGCAGCTGTGCACTTCGGAGCGATAGAAACTAGCGGGATCGTTGAAAAAGGCAAACACGACTTCCACGGTGAAGAAAATGAATAGCGAGAGAATGTTGATGATGTAAATGCGCCTGAGATGAGAACGAATGCCGACTGTACGACCGGCATGCAGACGTTTGCAGGCATGTAAGGCGTTGAAGGTCAATAGAGAGGAGATGAGAGCGATCTCAGAGAAAGTAGCAAAGATAGTGCCAATAACACTAACGAAAGCAGATTTGAGTTCTATGAGCGCCATGATAGGCGTAGAATTTGTAGGATGTCCAAACAGATTGATGTTGATGTGAAGAAAGAACGTATAAACGACAACGTTCGGTGTAGAGAAAGTTGAACAATGAAGTGGAGCTAAAAGTGGCACGTTATAAGCGGTTGAAGAACAAGAGACTCAAGGGTAACAACCAAAACAGAAACATGAGTGTTGGCTTTTTATTAAGAGAACGTTTCTTCCCTAAGCAACGTTCTATGGTGCGTATTGACAAGACGTAATATTGCCATGAATGAGAGAGAGATATATATACAAGTCATGTACGAAGGCGAGAGGGGAGATTAATGGTAGGTACCTTTTACAGCACAAAACTTTACTTGGAGACCTATGTTGATGTACGAGCGTACGTGCGTCGGACGTGAGCAAGAAATGAGGATTGTGAGGACGGTATGCTACGTAAAACCTGCTACCGGCTGGTACGTTTGCCTGCGCCATCCCAAGATCTCGTTCGCAAGAACTCGCTGGGAAGCCCGGTCTCCAGACTGGACTACAACTCATGGAGTCCTGTGACTCGAGTACAACGGTAATCGCCAACTTGACCTGGTGCACATCAATGATTGATGTGGAAGCGTAAGACGGTCGAGCGCAGTTTCAAATGGGGACTGTAAACATGCTGCGCAAAAATTAAAAATATAGTACATTTTGCTACCGGGAGAGGGTCTCATGCGCCATGGAAACTACCTTCGTACCTCATCGCTGGAAGGCCATCATCATCATGATCATCATCATCATGATCATGTTAGACCGGCTGCACATCAATCACTGATGTGCAGCCGGTCTAACGAAAGCAAGCAAAGAGGAATGCGACATGATGTCGCTCCGAAAAAAGGCCTTGGACACTCTTCCCTGGCAAGTCTGGTCTCCGGACTGCACTAGAATCGCCGTGTTGCAATGAAGTCCTGCGACTTGAGTTCCCTGTTAGTGTTACTTAACTGCCAACATTCATGTGCATCATGAAAGGTCGAACGCAAGTAAGGAAAGAGGAGTACAACATGCTGCGCAAAACTTTCCACCAACTGGTACGCTCTCTGCGCTGTCGCAAGATTACATTCGCAAGACCTCGCTGACAAGCCCTGTCCCGGACTGGACTATACCTGTGGTGTTGCGATGAAGTCCTGCGACTTGAGTAAGGGCCAACATTAATGAGCAAGCTTAGGACCGTCGAACATCAGTAAGAAAAAAGGAGGGCGAACGAAAGAGGAATACAACATGCTGCGTAGAATATGCTATCAGCCCTGGTAGGAACATACCGAGGGTTCTCTTGCGCTGTCGAAATGTACAATCGCGAGACCTCGCTGGCAAGCCCAGTCTCTGAACTGGACTACCCAGATACTGTACTGTTGCGATAGAGTCCTGCGACTTAAGGCAACCATGCAACGTCTCGACATATCATTAGCACTCGAAGGCATGCATGTTGGCAGAATACAGCTGTACCTTGGAGCCAAATGTCAATGAAGAGCCCAACTAGAGTAAGGTCCCTCTATCCGGAGGAACGAAAATTTCTACTTATCAAGTGACTTGATACGCCTTAATTCTGTTGGAAGATCATCAAGAAGAGGAAGAGACGAATCGTCTCTTCAATAAACATTAATCGTCTCAGACGATTAATGTTTATTGAAATGAAAAGCAGCAATAGGAAACGATGTCGAGACACTTTTTCACGAAGTCAACGGTGTGACTTAAGTGAAATCTATGCTCCCTTTTCGAAGTCTCCCGCACTCTCTGCCGTTCTAGTATCTGAAATCGAATTCACTCCCAAATGCTGGAACACGCACAACTTATGTTCTTAGTTGTGTAAAATCGGTTGCTCATCAGCATGCTTTTGCTATGAGTGAAGACGAAGGCGTTTGTTGTGGTGAGAGGCATGGCGCTTTTGTACCATAATGCAGAGCGGTCTCGCAGGGTATTTGAAGGCAGTTCATTAGGAGAGGGTTTGTGGGATGCAAAAGTGTCAGTTGCATGTCCCAGACGGACATTGAAGTATTCTGTGGGACAGAGCTGCTCCGTGAGAAAGAGCAATACAAGAGAGTTATTTTACTTTGTAACGACATCACTGCATTGTGAACTTGCCCTCTCTTCTCTCATCACTCGGTGACAGTGGTGAGTCACCACTGGTGACCGCAGCAGGGAAGCTAGACAAGAAAACGAGGTAAAACGCGCGCCCCTAGGGTACGTACAGTTCCGCGCAGTGTAGTATGCCACCTCGATCACGAATGTCAAGATTCGTACGGAGCGAAATGGATCCTTGCGACCGGGTCTAACTTGGAATACTGGCCTCCGTGGCAGAGATGAGCAGCCCATTGAGACCCCCGTAGAATTGCTACGCAGTCCAATGCTCTAATCATATAGTGTACAAACAATTATATCTCGACTCGACAACCCGCGCCACATGCCGCGTAATCAATCCCGAAGGGTCCCACTTGTTTATTCTGCTCTCGTCCTTGAGACCTGCATTATCTATGTACTCATCTGTTAGCTTGTATTGTGTTACCACAGTTGCACAGCTACAAATTATCCCCGTATGCGATCGGCATAGATCTAACTCTTACGGTTCTATTATTTGAGCCGGAATCAAACAGATCGCTGTCGAGAGGGATTGATTGATAGACTCACGCAAGCCAAGCACTCATATATCTTTCGTTTCATCATCTTCTCTGTTTGTGTTTGTTTTGCACTCTTGTGGAATCATTGTGTTCTCGCTTTCTTTCTTCGTTGAAGATTTTCGGACCAGTTGGAGAGCGCACGGCTGATATCACATACCTTCGATTGGTGTGTGACAAATAACGGCACACTTGACGCAAATCTTAGAATTAGCCGTCTGTGTTGTGATCTCGAGCACTTTCTTGAACGATGCTTTCGTCGTGCATGAGAGATCGCTCCAAAGACAGATCATCAGATTCTGTGATCATCAGCCTTGATGGCTCTGTGCCGGGAGTCCCCCAATCGTTATGCGCCACGTCTTACACGTTCTTATTGTTCTCAAGGGCCGCTCTGAGCTCTGAGATCACGCACATTCAACACGTGTCACAGATCAGTTTCACTTCGAAGACCTCGAATTGCACCAGATAGAGCTTCTTCGTCAGCGAAGAGAGCGCCGAAAAACAGCGTGCTCTTGGAACTTCATGCTGAGCATCTCATTGGGAGAAAGCATGAGAGTAATGGCGAGGGAGCGATCTGTAACATTAACTGTTTCTCGTACACCCAATGAGCCAAGGACCGATCCAAATGATTCCGTGCGGGTAATGAACAGTGACTCATACCAGAGATGCAGCTGCGTTGGCTTGGTCTGCGGAAGGTTAATAGAGATGAAGTGCTGAATTTCCTCTTCTCAGTCCACAATCAAGAGATACTGAGTTGAAGCCCAAGAAGTCGGAGTTTCAGATCAGTGTGTCGCCAATCTTAAGGAGATTATATTCCAGAGTGAGAACGTTCATATAAGAACCACCCTCTTTGGGGCAGAAGGCGGGCTAAGTTACTGCCGTTTACAACAGCAGAGGCTCCTCATGAACAACACAAAATCCAGCTTTGTGCGCCAGAAACTGGCCAAGAAGCGTTGAACAGTATGCCTCTGGACTACAGAAAGAAGTATACCTCTAGAGCCCACAAAGGATTTCAGAACTCCAATCAATTGCTTTTCCCATGAATTTTGCACACAATCTAAGTCGACTCACTTTCCGAATCTCTTTGATCCAGCTCAGCAAAATAGAAATAGTTCGCAAGACATGAGCCTATGAGAGGTAAAAAAAGGAATGCTTACCATTCCGACTGCCGGTCAGGGGACGAACCGTATACCGTATACTTTCTTTCGCGTGAGAAAAGCTCAAGTACTAGCTACTACTGACAGATGACAGATGTGATGTGGAACACGGGGGAGCCACGTTAAAAATATCGACAGAATGTTACTATTCTTTGAAGAGTTATTCTAAGCGATCGTCACTACCTCAGAAGGATTTAGCCGCTAACATTGAAGTAGAACAATCTATTGAGTGCAGAGGAGAACGCTGAACAACGAGTTTGAAATGGGGCTCTGTCTTGCATGGAACACGTGCCATTTCGACTTATGATATCCTTTTCACTGTGTACCGCCGTATCCCCCAAAGAATGCTTGTTCTCTCTGCTACTCTTCAGAGTTCCACACAGCTGCATTCCGCACTGCGTTTATAGCAAAGGAGCATTCTACGCAAAAGTTTTTATACCTCATCCTCTGCTCTTCCCATGATCATTAGTGCAGATCACTAGTAAGAACTTTGCCTTCAGATACGACTTATGTCGAGCGTTGTAGTTATTCGTGCCTGTATTCGGGAACTAACGCATCAGCTCCATCTTCCTCTCCTAGTGCACTTCGAGTGCACTCTGTAACGTGTCAACCAAATGCATCCCTCTCCTTCCCACCTCTCCTGTTTTCAAACGAAAAGCACCCTCTCCTCGAGGACGAACCTACGTGAACTCGACTGTTTGCAACACTACTTAAGCAGACCTGGTTGAGAGTTTCCACTTACTCGCTCACCGCAACCATCCTCTGGTCATCTCTACTTCTCGACGAAAGCTCAACACACAGCAAACAACAAACACTTTTCAATCATCGCCATGAGGTCGATTTCGCTTTTCATATTCCTCCTCCTCCTGACCCTCTGTTCCGCTTCGACCAAACCCTCAAACAAGTTATCTAAGCCCGCCGTTAAGTGCCCTAAGTGCGCACCTAATCAGATATGCGTCGGCTGGATATGGAAGCGTTGTGTTAACCCTCCCACCGTCGGCCAAAAGTGTGGCAATGTATACACTGGTACATGCGCCACAGGTCTCGCGTGTCGTCATGGTGTATGCGTTTCGCTCAAGGTGCCGGTAGGACAAAGTTGCTTGTTGCCCGGTTCCGTTTGTGTCGATGAAGCTGTTTGTGTGGGTACTCCAAAGGACAGGCGGTGTGTTATTCCCATGGGTCTCGGAAGACGCTGCGGACAGGATCCGTTTTGGGTGTGTAAGGATGAACTCCATTGCTTGCGCGGTATATGTCGCCGGCCTGAGATCCCGCACGGTGGAGATTGCAGGAAGCCGGACTCCGTCTGTGTTCGTGGTACCGTTTGTGCTGGAACTCCCAGAGCAAAGCGCTGTGTGATCCCTATGGGTCCAGGAGGACAATGTGGTCAGGATCCGTTCTGGGTTTGCCGATCTGGATTGACCTGTGTCGGCGGCAAATGCCGCGGGCCTCTGGTTCCTCGTAACGGAGACTGTACGAAGCCAGGCTCCGTCTGCGCCACAAACACTGTTTGTGTCGGAACTCGCAACAAAAAGAGGTGTGTCTTTCCCCAGGGTCCAGGAAAAAGTTGCGGCAAAAATCCCTTCTCGGTGTGCAAGCGTGGACATCGGTGTCTCCGTAATGTCTGCAGAGGACCCATGGTTCTTCCTGGCCGTGACTGTTCATCACCGTTTTCGTTCTGCGCCCATCGCACCGTGTGTGTTGGGCCACTCAACCGGAAGAGGTGTGTGACTCCTCTGGGTCCAGGAAAACGCTGTGGTCGACATCCCTACTCGGTCTGCAGGACTGGGTTTAACTGTTTGGGCGGCGTATGTAGAAGACCGAAGGTTCCTCTTGGCCGTGACTGCTCGGCACCTGGTTCGGTCTGTGTCCATGGCGCCGTGTGTGCTGGTCCGCTCAACAGGAAGAGGTGTGTGACTCCTCTTGGTCCAGGAAAACGCTGTGGTAGACATCCTTATTCGGTCTGCAGGACTGGGCTTAACTGTTTGGGCGGCGTATGCAGAGGACCCAAGGTTCCTCTTGGCCGTGACTGCTCAGCACCTGGTTCGTTGTGTGTCCATGGCGCCGTGTGTGCTGGTCCGCTCAACAGAAAGCGGTGTGTGACTCCTCTGGGTCCGTGGAAACGCTGTGCAAAATATTCTTACCGGGTATGCAGGACCGGGCTCAATTGTATCGGCGGTGTATGTCGTGGACGTAGCGTTCAGCATGGTGGCAATTGCACACCAGCCGGATCTGTCTGTGTTGGTGGTACTGTTTGCGCCGGTTACAGAGGCAGAAAGAGATGCGTGCTCCCAATCGGTGCAGGAAAACGTTGCGGAAAACACCCATTCCTGGTATGCAAAACCGGTTTACGGTGCTTGCGCGGAATCTGCGTCAGGCCCAAAATCCGCCTGGGACGAAGTTGTCTCGCGCCCGGCTCTGTCTGTGGTCATGGAACCGTCTGTGCCGGAACATCGCGAAAGAAGATTTGTGTGCGACCGAGGTCTACCGGAAAAGCATGTGGACGGCATCCATTTTGGGTGTGCAAGACTGGGCTGCGATGCCTCGGCGGGGTGTGTGCCAAACGATTGGTGGGACATGGTGGAGATTGCAAGCCGGAAGGTTCCGTTTGCAAGAGGGGCCTTGCGTGTGTTGAAGAACATAACCGTGAGAAGTGCGTTCGAGCAAAGTGCGGAGCGTTTTGACTCCAGAGCGGCTCAGACATAGATTGCCAAGTTAGTTCAAGTATGACATTTTGACATTGGCGCTTGAGAAAACTAAAGTACCTTTCCTATGCCTCATCCACGTTGTTAGCGAAAGGTGATGTACCTCACAGAAAATGGACCAACTTGGCGAGCACACGGCCTCGCAATCACAGCACAGGGCTTCTTCTCAGCCTGTCGCAGCGTAAAGAATGTAAGATACGGTTTGATTGCTCATCCTCGCTTGCTGCATATTGTTCTTCAATGAGACATACGATTGATGTCATATTGTGGCCGTTGCACCAGGCGTTTCATAAACCGTTCGCAACCTCGACAGCTTCGGCTTCTGGCGTTTTCGGCGGAGACAGTGGTAATATCGACGAGCCCGCTCATCACGGAGAAGAGGGTGCTGCAGAGGTGCACGCTTGAGCGCGCGGCGATGGCGGCGTTAGTGGTGAGCGGCGAGCGCGTGGTGACCGATGTAGCTCAGCGATGTGAACGACGGCGTGTGACGCAAAGAGGGCGACAAGTACGGCAGATGACCAGCGTACACACAATGGCAGCAGTGCCGCTGGCAGCGTTGGTCGCACTGGGAGCGCTACTCGTCGTGTGCGACGGCGTTTTGCGCATCCGCATGATGCGGCGACGCAGGACGGCGCGCGTGCAGATGAGCTCGCCGTGGATAAACGCTGTGGTAGCCGCCGATGCGTAGCGCTTGCATGTGTACGGCGACGGACGGTTGCGGCTGCGACTGCAGCTGGATCGCGCCGCGGGGCGTGTGCCGCCGCTGGCTTCTGGCGCCACCATCTCTCACCCGCCTTCAGCATCGGAGTACGGTTCGTGACCATTTGTCTGGCGATGCGGTACCGCCGTACAATGTGCTCCTCGATTTAGAGGCTTCTGAAAGTCGGCTTGCCTGCTTGAGGCAGATCGGTTCCGCGGGAGTTGAAGCAATCTTCCTAGCCATGAGGCGGAAAATGAAGAACGTTGATGAAGCCGTGTTGGTGATCGAGTGAGTGTGCGGTCAAGCCTCGGCGGTATTATCAGCCCTACGTGCATCACAGTTCAGCTTGCTCGCTGCAGTGACGTATGTGCGACAGTAGCCTCGAGTAGGGATGCGCATCGAAGCGAGTTGCAATGGCAGGGCAACCAATACGGCTTCTTTCACCCTTGATTCCTGAATCTTTCTGTTCTATCTCCAGGCCACGCAATGCTGTGTTGATCGCACTCCGTCTCGTCGGGTATCTAGTAGATACTATCTACCCTTCCCCCACCTTGCTCGCACTTTGCGGCATTAAAGCAAAGCAAGCCCGGGTCGCAGTTCAGACCTTGTGCGCGATCATCGTGAGCTCGATCCTCGAGTGCGAACGATCTAAATATAATTACACGTGTGAAATGATCCACATTCGAGCTCAGCTCATCTGCTCTGTCAGGACAGCAGAGGACAGTTTTAATCAGAATTCAATCATCTATTGGTATCATTTGAAACTTGCCGGAGACTACTTTGAGAGACAACTCGCTGCTTGATACGTTTTTAAACACGTCATCATGCGTCAAATCGTCACAAATTCGTTCTCGAAGCCACTGAATTGACGTGCTCACCCTAACTCCTGACGATATGTAACCCCCCAGAATTCTTTCATGACTCTTCGAAGAGGAAACGATAAGTTTGGAGAGTATTACTCCAGCAACGAGTAAGAACACTGGAAAGAATACTAAGATTGCAATAGGAACGAACGCCAATCTCTTCATAGTTGCTGTCTGCTCTTGTCTCGTAACAAAAGACCGCTTTCCGATTTCGCGCCGCGACCCTCCAACGCCTTCCTCGTTAGCCACAACCAATACCAATAACGCAAGCGTTTCCATGTCATTCTTGCTGACCAGTTGATGCGATGCGCGTTCATCGTCGGGAACACCCAGCAGTCGATTACCATTGACAGTGGCGATGTACCGTAGCTTTCGTTCGCGGCTTCTCATGCCTGCGACGGCTTTCCCAGTTGCGTTCAAAATCACGGAAAGCAAGGTGTCCTCCGGCACCTTTTCAGTCCAGATCTCTGAAGTGCGTGCCAAGATAAAGGTGTCCATCACGTACATAGCGCACACAAAGGTTTGTGCTCTGGACCTAGATCTGATGCAAACTGCGTTATCGCTTGCGGTCACTTGCACCTCTATACTTCCGAGTATCTCAAATGTACCGCTTGTGAATGAATTGCGTAGCTTCTCAGAGTTAGAGGTGTTCGTCAGCGCCAAAACTCCCTCAGCCCTGGTGGAACTGTTCACGAGATACACATGAGGAACGAAAAATTTTGCTCCGCCAACAGTTGTAGAGACGCTGCATAGCACTGAAGAGTTATCTAACGCAAGGTAAGGCTTCTGGATGACATATGTGTCCTCCATGTGATACTCAAATCCTGATATGAACTGTTCGTCAGAATCGCTCGAACGACCTGTTCGCCTCATCTCTGACTCGCCTTTGACACAGGTCTGGGTGGCCAAGAGCGGAAACTGGAAAGGCCTGAATCGTGGGGTATCGAGACCACCGTCCGAAATGGCATAGAATTGGTCGTGTGACAGAGGAAGCCAAACTTCGCGCGGCTCAACAATATCCAACGCTTGCGCAGAGAAAGAGAATTCAAAGATCAGTTCCGCCGCGAAAACAATGGAAGCGACAAGAAGCAAGTAGATGTTGTTTCGCCGCGGACCCCAGTAGACGGAATGGAGGGATAAGACGCCGAAGCTAGATTCCGCAAACTGGACGTGTTTACCGCGTATCACATCATATGTGGCCTTGATGTTGATGAAACGTTGGAAAAGAAATTCCAGGAGAGGCGTTACTATGATGGCGAGGATGATGAACTTGAGAACGTTCCATGTGGAAGGATCTAGGTTGAGAACGATTTCCTGCATTGGTTTGGATGTGGAAGGTGGGAGGGTGGGAGGGTGGATGATGTATTCAAGGGAGAGGAGGTTGAAATGTTAGAAGAAACGAGATGACGGCTTTTGAAAGGTTTGGATGATGTCATGACGATGATCACACGTTACTCGTAAGCGCGCTAATTACCCTACCCCCCTCCGATGAGTTGTTGAAATAACTGACTGTGTGAGGTATGTAACGCTGGCAACGACTGCTACATTTGAGGCATCATGATGTAATGCTGGCTGTGAAGGCTACGTTCTGGGGTTTTATGTGCCAATGTACAACAAGAAGAACAACCGTTGTTGAAGTTCAAGTTGCCCATCCGAATAGTTCGCGTGTGCGGAAAATGGGGAAGCAACTGTTGCTCAACTTGTCGCCGTCGGCGTGGAACGTGCTCAAATGGGCGCTGTTCACGTTTGTGATCACGCCAGCGTTTGAGTTGGTGGTGGGTTCTTTGATGGCTTCGAGCGCCACGGCGCGCGTGCAGGCGGGCGCGCAACTGGAGATATTTGACTCGCAGCTGGGCATCTTCGCGCTGCACAGCAGGTACGCAGGCAAACGGCGCATGCGGCTATGGCTGGTATTGGGTGCGGCGGTGGTGTTGGGGCTAGAGTTATGGCTGGAGCTCTCGTTCTCCGCGGCGGAGGTGGCGGAAACGGTTTCGGAAGACGTGTGGCTAGGACCAGAGCACGACGAGCGCTACATGCGCGGGGACAACTTCAGCATTGGGGACGAGCCCACGCGCTTTATAGAAGCGATGGGCAGGCAATGCATCGAGGGCCCTCGTGCGATGAAGCTAGAGTCGATGATACAGGAAACGGGGGCGGACTTGGAACAACTGGAGGACTTGGAGGACTTGGAGGTAATAGGGCAGTACGGTCTGACGGCAAATTGGACCGTGCGCTCGGCGTACATGCGCGTGAATGACTCGCTGGTAGCCTGCGACGAGGTGGTGGAAACAAAGTGGGCGTCGATGGAAGTACCCAACATCGTGTCACAACGTGGCGTGGAAGGGTTCGACGCAGGGTGCGTGCCGTCGCTAGGCGACGACAGCGAGTGGTTCCATTTGCTGTACAACATGAGCTTCACGCAGCGCGGCACGTTCGCCTTCGACGGAGTGCGCGCACGCGCGTACAGCGGGACGCGCGCGACGTGCGTGGAGCTGCAGAGGGGCATTGGCGAGGAGGAGGACGCCATCAGTGTGTCGACGCAGTTTGTGTGCGCGCTGCAGCTCAACTCCACCGTGGCGCTAACGATCACCGCCGGATTGAACATCGCGCGCTGCGTAGTACTGCTGCTTCGAGGGCCGGGCGTGGAGGCGCTGGCGGGGTCGCACGCGCGGCAGATGCGGCTTCTGGCGTTCGTGGCGGAGACGCGCATACTACTGCCGAGCTGGAGCGCCACGTTAGGGCTGCTGGTGCAGAAGCGCTCGTTAGAACGCGTGGCGATGGCGGCGTTGACGGTGAGCGGCGAGCGCGGCGTGAGCGGCGTGGAAGAGCGACGTGAACAACGGGGTGTGACGCAAAGAGGGCGACAGGTGCGGCAGGTGGCGACCGTCGACACACTGGCAGTGGTGCCGCTGGCGTTATTGGGTGCGTTGGGCGCGCTGCTCGTCGTGTGCGACGTCGTGTTGCGCGTGCGGCAGCGCGCAACGAAGCGCGTGCAGCTGCGCTCGCCGTGGGTGACTGCCGTGGTGACGGCCGATGCGCAGCGCTTGCATGTGTACGGCGACGGCGACCTGCGACTGCGACCGCAGCTGGATCGCGCCGCGGGGCGTGTGCGCGTGCTGCCGCCGCTGGTGTCTCGCGCCATCGTCGGTCACTCGCGTTCAGCATCTGAATCCAGCCCGTGACCATTTGTGTGGTGATGCAGTACCGCTGTGCAACGTACTCCTCGCGCGGACACGGCCTTCTTCCCCGATTTGGAGGCTACGGAAGGGGGGCTTGCCCGCTTGAGGCGGATCGCTTCCGCAGAATATACAGCAATCTTCCTAGCCATGACGCGGAAAATGAAGGCGGTGTCGGTGATCGAGTACGACGGTAACTGTGCGGTCAAGGCTGGGCAATGTTATGAGCACCACATGCATCACAGTTCAGCTCGCTCACTGCAGTGCCGTATGTGCGATAAAATGCTCAAGTAGAGATGCGCATCGCAGCGAGTTGTTCGACAAGTGCCCTTTTCCCGTCTTGTGCGCTCTTTGCGGTACTAAAGCAAGCAGGAAGTTGGCCCTGAAGTTTGGCCCTGTCAAGCCTTCAAGTCCCGCAGTTGCTGCAACACATCACACCGCTCCCGAGTCCCGACGCTTCATGTTGTGTGATCTCGCCCGAACGATTTCGCTAATACGGCATTAAGAAGATACACGTGTAAAATGATCCAGATTGCGAACTCAGCACAGAACTTCAGATTGTCGGTTTGAGGCTGCGTGGATAGCGTTCGTACCTTCATATATTTCACCCTCAATAATACGACTTTGTTTATTGTGTGGGGGGAGTGGGTTTCTTCTTTCATGTAACTTGCGAAGATGAAAGGAATCGAGAAGGATTGGTCACTTGAAACATATATCGAGGCATAGTATGTGAAACGGCTCTTACTATCGTAGTTTACATATGCCACAAGAAATATCTCTTCCCGTAGACGAGATAAAAGAAAAGCACGCTTCGACAACTTTTGCATGGACGTGAGAGACAAGCATCTTTTATGATGATTTGCACATATTTGCATCGAATCAAAGACTTTCTAATGGCATCGCGTATTAATGAAAAAGGTCGTACCACTGGAAGCGTACGAACAGAATCAGTTGGAATGATTTCGAAATAGAAAGCAATAATATTGTCCCATGAGTGGATTTGACAGTTTATAACCTAATTGAATACAAAAAGAGTATAAAAGGCTCTTACCGTTTACATTCGTGATCGGGTAGGAGGTCAGCGAGAAAAAGCCGATAGCACCCACTTCCTTAGTGCCATGTCGTGATCTTTAAAAGTGATTTGGCACAACGGCGAGAACTCTAAGATGCCTTCTTCAACACTCACGTAAGGATGTCTAGATACAAAGAAAACAAAGATGCAACATAAATGGAGCAGTACGGCCGCCACTAAGATGGCTCCCTCTCGGTGTGCGCTAAACTGAGTATGTGCAGCGGTAAAAGTGGGAGCTCCCTCGGCGTTTGTCATCAAGGGGCCACGCTCCGCTTGCGCCAGCCAACTTAATGTGTTATAGGAGGTGGCAAGACCTTGTTCAGAGATCATTTCGGCACTACGCGCGCTTTCCATTGTGATGGTAGTAGTACCAGCGGCACACGGCGAAATGGGTAAAATGCCGATACGATACCCAAGCTGTCCACATGATCTGGCCTTTTTGGCTCTCAGACTCAACTTCCGCCTTCGGCTCTGTTTAAAGAAGCGTGTACAGGAGCATTTGCTCTGCATCTTCGTCGATGTTCACTGCCTTTGCGTCCGTATCTGTCCTCTAGTTTCCGATGGTTCTTTCTATCGTCTCGACAAGTGACATTTATTTCGAATGCAATGAAATCAGTGAATGAACCATCACGCAGTTTGCTGGTAACTTCAGTTTTGAAACTCAACAAGAGCAATGTTCTGAGAGAGCCATGTACAGTTACAGGTATCGCGAAAATGGTGAAAACGACCCCGATAAGCATAATCTAACGAGACGGGATGCTGAGCATGGTTGTATCCCAACGGGCAATCGGGCTGCTTGTGTACTCGTGAAGCAGGTCGGAAATATGTCCTATTTCTCTGAACTCTTTGCCTTGGATAAGATGCACTCACTCCCAGAAGAGGTGCCATTTTGGAAACAAAACTGTACTTCGAACTTCCATAAGACTTGAAGCTGTTCGCGAGAAGTGCGGAAGAACGTTTGCTGGTTGCTATAAACATCTGACGTAACCAATCTACGCACGCCAGCGCTTACACAAATAACACGTTACCGACGTTCATTCGTGCCAATGAGCCGCGAGCTCTCGAAGCAAAAGCTCGATTTGAGATCATCTCTTACGTGTACGCAATCCGTTGGATAAATGCAAAATGCAATGCATTCCAAGAAGATGGCTAAAACGCCGCCAGACAGAGTGGAGAGCAGAGGAAAGCATTCCTCTCCACTTCTGTCAGTACGGTTTTGCCTCGAATAGAGATTTCGTTTTCAGCACGGAGCTTTGAATTAAAGATGGTGACAACAGAGTACAAAGCCGAAGTTGACAGTTTCAATTCGTAACGTACCCATTTGAAATGCAAGCCAATGTAACTGTGACACAAACCACGTCCCATTTCACGTCCGATTCGAAAGGTAATAGAATCGGGATTTTTGGATTGCTCAGTCCAATCGTCAGACATGGAAAGTGCACTAGCACAAGGTTCATGTGCATTCTAATTATTGTCAGCCGTAAAACTCTCTCACACGCCACACAAAATAATTCCGTCTCTGCAGTGTCAACTGCCTCTCTCACGGAACAGACAAGCTGACAATGGGGCTTCGAATTCAGTATAAAAGGAGCACGCCTCATTCTCACCCACTCCAGTCTTCTCCTCCCTCCGGTATGGGAGCCTGAGCCTGAGCCTGGGGGGATTTCTGGGGACTACATGCCCTCAGATTCCAAATCGTGGCGGGTCTCCCGGCAAGATCAGGCATGGGTGCCGCACGCTGGGAGAAACCGCCCGATACCCTGGGCTTAGGCTTGGAAGGGGTTCCTGGGGCATGAGACCCCCCAGGGCCCGGACGGGGCGGGCTACTCCCGTAGTCGTGCCTCGCGGGCAAAAGGACGACTACTGGGAGGGGCCCTAACCAGTCCTTGGAGGTTTTGCACCGGGGGGTCGCGTCCCCGGTGCTGGGAAGTGAAGTTTGGGGATGGGGAGTGGCGACCCTAGTCCCGGGTCTGGGGATTTGGTCACCTCAGCCCGAAGGGCGCCGGGAGGTGATGGCCCCGGTAGCCTAATGGAAATTGGATTATGTCAGGGATGGGGGGTGGGAGCCCTAGTCCTGGGTCTGGGGATTTCATCACCCCAGCCCGAAGGGCGCCGGGGGGTCAGGTCCCCGGTAGCCTAATGGATGACAGCAGAAAGGGATGGGGGGTAGGAACCCTAGTCCTGGGTCTGGGGAGTTGAACGCCCCAGCCCGAAGGGAGCCGGGGGATGAGGTCCCCGGTAGCCCAATGGATCACAACAAACAGGGATGGGGGGTAAGAACCCTAGTCCTGGGTCTGGGGATTTCATCACCCCAGCCCGAAGGGAGCCGGGGGGTGAAGTCCCCGGTAGCCTAATGGATGATCGCAGACAGGGATGGGGGGTGGGAACCCTAGTCCTGGGTCTGGGGAGTTGAGCACCCCAGCCCGAAGGGCGCCGGGAATTGATGGCCCCGGTAGCCTAATGGAACTTGGTATTATCGGAGGGATGGGGAGTAGTTACCCTAGTCCTGGGTCTGGGAGTTCATCACTCCAGCCCGAAGGGAGCCGGGGGGTGAAGTCCCCGGTAGCCTAATGGATTTTGGATTATCTCAGGGATGGGGGGTAGGATCCTCAGTCCTGGGTCTGGGGATTTGAGCACCCCAGACCGAAGGGAGCCGGGGGGTAGTGTCCCCGGTAGCCCAATGGATCTCGGCAAACTGCAGGGATGGGGAGTCATGCCCCCAGTCCTGGGTCTGGGGATTTAATCGCCCCAGCCCGAAGGGAGCCGGGGGGTGACGTCCCCGGTAGCCTAATGCCACTCCTAACAACAATTGAATCTATCTTTGAGATAGAACCGTTTAGCTATGTTTGTCAGATAGATGTTGTAGTTGTTACTGGTGCTAGAAGTAGGATTTCAATAAAGGGGCTGCTGCCATCTTTTGTCGAACCATTTGGAATACACTGTATCAAGAGCGCAAGGGAGCACGTTTTTGAGAAAGAATTGGACACTATCAGTGAAAGAAATTGCAAAGCGCAGGGATCCTGTGATATCCAAAATGAAAGGCGAGCGATCGAGCGAAGAGTTCTTCCGTGATCTTAGAAAGACGACTCGAAAATCACAAAGAGGGAATATTTCATCGTTTCAAAGAGCATTATCGTCTCTGAGAATGACGGCTGTCAATGTTTCATTATGATGCTATAGCGTGAGGAACAGGTTCCACAGAGATACAGAGATACCTCCAAAGCTCAGAGAACAACCTAGCTACTTGCAAAACGTGTGTTCTACTGAAGCTAAGCGCTCCCTCGAGGGAAATGCACTGCTGGTGTCACAAATGAAAGCAAATCCTCCGGGACTGCATCTCCAAAAAACCTCTTTCAGAGCACAAACGCTAGAGTAATGGTGGTCTATACAAGGGTAATGTTTTTTTTGTAGCTCTGTGTCACACAAACTAACGTTTTGTGTTTTACTTCTGATGGACCGAAACATTTCCTGACAATCAGAGTGTGATGACGTCCAACAACTCATCAAACATGATCACATTAGGGAAGTGTGAGTGTGTGACGATGAGCGCTACTGTTCTCGCGAAAAGAAGTCGAAGAACCGCTCAATCATCCCACATGCTCTCACGAACCTGCTCTATGGAGTTTGACCAACGCTTGCACTGAGGGATGGACATCGCCATTTGTTCTCTTCGCATGTCATGAAAATGTTCTAGTATAAACGTGAAGGGTGTGGGACGATTGTGATGCATCGCTGACGTGGGAGGGAACTGGGCGAGTTAACTTCGACAGTGGTGCGTAGACGGACATGAGCTTCGCGCTTTCATATAGAAGAAAGCTCGACTTGGTTCAATTAGTGAACGTTGCAATCCAGACAGAATCTTTGCTTTTGTATGGCAAGAGCAAAACGTTCAATAGAATTGGTCACAACATCTTCGTTAGTGAAGCGGGTTACTGCATGATAATGACCACAGTGAGCCAGTGACAGCGCATCAAAGAGAGCCAGCAGGCGTCACCATGTGCAGCTAGTTTGAGCTCGCTTTGAGCGCTTTAAACGGGTTGGTCTGAGCAGCTTTACGCCAGAAGCTCATGACTTACGCGCACATTATCTTTGTCTTGCTCAGTCTTCGCCATCGCACTTCTCCTCAAAACTGCGATATGGCAGAATTCTAGGCTGAGACAACCTGTGGCCCACACTTGCTGTGTGTGGAAAGATTGTACCGGACATGTTGTGGGAAAGAGCTGTGACGCTGAAGGTTGTAGACGGCGGAAGACACAAAATCGGCCCTGAGCGACTATCGCGGAGTGGTCAAGAACGCATGGGCTCATCTGATGACGTGGCAACAGCACGTGATTGGGCATGTGATCAGCGAAGAGCCTGGAGATAATTGATCAGGCCGACAGGCACAAGCGCGCGTTAGAGTAGCGGATCGTCAATGTTGGGGTCTTGGGGAAGAGGGGAGCTGAGGGCGTGTCACACACGACGGAGCTGAAGTGCTGTCCGGCTTCGGGGTTCAGGTTACTGTTCTGGTCATTTTGTTGAGCGGGGTACGGGGTGGACGACAAATTTGTTAGGAGAACGGCGAAGACTGTGAAGTTAGTACTGTGGCTACGACGATCTTTTGAGAAATCATGGCAGCCAATTCGGCTGGAGGCACGTTTTGGCGCCATGAAGAGCCCTACGATGCTGCAGCGGTTTCCGCGAGTTGATAATGTTCCTGTCAGTAACTGCGTTCCGATTGGAAACGAACTTACTGCCGCGGCGCACCAGGCGATTGCAATTTGTACGACAAGGGGGCTTTGGTGTCGGTCCCCTTCACGCTTGGATGCCTGGGGTTTTGTGTGTTGCAGTGAGGTATGTAGGGTGGCAGAGATTTCTGGTGTTGGTCCTGGAAGAGCGCTTGACGTGGTCGCAAGTCTTTCGGGTCTCCTTTAGAAATGAGTTCGGTCTCCACTGCAGAGACGCAAAGGTCCCGGCATCGGCCCGTTTAATGTGAATGCTGCATTCAACAC
>JASCIV010000245.1:2689-29214 GCA_030374735.1 Gracilaria caudata
AAGTTGAGGGTTCAGTCGCGTCTGGAGGTGTATCCTGCTGTTGAAGTTGTTGGGGTTCAGTTTCGTCCGCTGTTGCGTTGACAAGTACAGTCTTTGACTCTGTTTCGTCTGCATCAACTTCCACCCCATTCTCTGGTTCTCCCTCTACGGCATGGATCTTGTTCTCTCTTGCAGAGTCGTCTTGGATATGAGATGCACTCGAAGTTGAGGGTTCAGTCGCGTCTGGAGGTGTATCCTGCTGTTGAAGTTGTTGGGGTTCAGTTTCGTCCGCTGTTGCGTTGACAAGTACAGTTTCTGACTCTGTTTCGTCTGCATCAACCTCCACCGCGTTCTCTGGTTCCTCTTTCACGGTATGGATCTGATTCTCTGTTACGGAGTCGTCTTGCACATGAAGTCCAATCGAATTTGAAGGGACAGACGCGTTTGGAGGTGTATCCTGCTGTTGGACTTGTTGAGGTTCAGTTTTGTCCTCAGCTACGTTGGCAAATTCAGTCTTTGACACTGTCTCGTCTGCATCAACCTCCACCGCGATTTCTGGTTCCTTCTTCACCGTATGGATCTGATTCTCTCTTGCAGAGTCGTCTTGCACATGAAGTCCACTCGAAGTTGAAGGTGCAGATGCGTTTGGAAGTGTATCCTGCTCTTGCACTCGTTGAGGTTTGGCTTCGTCCTCAGTTGCGTTGTCCTCTGACTCTATATAATCTTCAATTCTGGTTGTGTCTTTTGTCTCCGGAGGGAGTTCGCTATGATCCTGTTGCAAATCATGTTCTTGTTCACCAACTGTATCAGCTGGTTGATGTTTAACTTCAATCTGAGTTTCGTTTTCGATTTCTAATCCTGGGTCAAGCTCGGAATCGATTGTATGTTCTATCTTTTCAGGGCCCTCGGCTGCACCGGAGGATGCAACATCGATTGCAGTCTCAGTCTGTGGCGTGATATCGTGTGCTTCCAAGCTATCCCCGTCATCTTCAACAGAACCTTCATGAGCACGTGAATCAACGTTGGCTTCTTGAACCGTCTCATGTTTCTGCTCCTGGTCGCTACCTTCCGCGTGTGTCTGACCTTGCTCATTTTGAATTTCGGAGACTGCGTCGATATTGCTTGCAGGTTCAGCGTCTTTCTTGGCCCCTATATTTTGTGCCCCAACCGTTCCATCTCCTGCCTTCAGCTCATCGATATGATCCATCAAGGACTGAGGTGCAGTGTCGACGATGAGTTCCGACTGAGCACGAAGATCCATCAGCTTAGAGTCAAGTGCTTCCGATTCTACTTCAGTTCCTTCGGGGTGGCCTTCATCAACTACAGCCAGCACATCTACGGCATCATGATCTCTGTCATTCTCCAGACTTGCAGGTCTAGGATCAGTGTCTTTCGTTTGCTCGAAATAAGTAACTTCATCTTGTTGAACTGTTGGTTTATCTGTTTGGATCGCCACGGCATCTTCTATGTCCGCTTGTGTCTCAGTTAGTGTCATAGATTCCTCGATGGACACAGGTTCAGGGTTGCGTTCCACACAAGTCAATATCTGTTCAGTTAATTCGGGTGCTTCAGTTCGGGGACCATTGGTTGAGTTCTTGCCAATCGCTATAGTATTGCCTGTTTCCACTTCGGCGTGTAGATTCTCCGTTTGCTTGCCACTTTCTCGGACCTCTGGTTGTACAGCCGAAGCGGGCGGCTCAGCTTCCACAATATCCGCATTGGCGTCCGCAGTTGTATTAGGCTCACGAGCAACGTCATTCTCGGGCTGAGCCTGTGAAGGCGTAGATTCTTCAGTCTGCAGTACATCTGCTGTGAAGTCAGTTCTCAACGCCAGTGCGTTCTGTGTTACTCCATTATCCTCGACGGCGCTTTCGGTTTGTTCAGGAACGTGGGACTGCTCACTGTTGTTGAGGGTTGGAGAATCATCACTCACGGTTAATTGTACGGCTTCTGATTCCACTTGAACGGACTTTGGGATTTCACTGACAGTTGCTGTTTCGCCGGTTGTTCTTCTGCGCTCAGTAATCGTGTTGCCTTCATTTTTTTCAGGGGCTTGTGGGTCGGACGCGGGCTCAACGGCTGGTGCCCTCTGAGGTGGTTGTCGATATTCGATTACAGAGGTGTTTTCAGCCAAGTTATCGGATTGCTTCGCAACGCCAGAGAGAGGAGTAATTTGATTAGCCGATGAGGTCTGTCCTTCCTCGGTGGTATGGAGGGTTTCAGCGGTGCCATCTGTTTGCACAGCACTTGTGTCACATTGCGGCTCAACTTGCGAATGGTGCTGGGTACGAATGGTTGGTGCGAGAGTTGCACCAGATTCTGGATCAAAGGCATTGGATGCACTTCCGGAGGCTATTTGAGAAGAAGGATGTGGCTTTTGATGCGAAGTGGGTGGTTGATCTGAAGACGATGCAGCAGCATCGGTTTGATCGCGCTCCTCCGCGATGGTGGACAAGAATGGACGGGTAGGGCCATCAAAAGGTGGCTGTACTCCATGCGTGGCACCAAAGGTATGATACGAAGTTCGTTGACTGAAACGTGGACGCGGGTGATTTAACAGATCGTCATCATGGTAACCATCGAACTTCCTTACGCAAAGGCCGTAAATGACCAGCCCAACAGCAATGATAATGAAGGCGACGGGAACAATCCTTAGCATCCATCCCTCCCTCTTGATGCAAGAGGCATTGACTATGGAAGATACTTGCGCACAAGCGGTTGGAAAATGTGCGGCACAGGTGTGAACATCACAAAGCGAACAAGAATAGACGGAGAAGGAAGTGGCTGTAGGTGGGATACATTCTGTTCTTCCTTGGCTGCCAATGGAGTAACAACAATCGCATTGGCAATTGTTATCAAGAAGACGGGAGGGAAAGCGTGGATGACCCGAGACCGCCACTGAAAACACCAATACAATCGCAACAACGATCACCAACTTTTGATCCCGAGGCATGACTGAGAAGATCCGCTCAGCAACCAACAAGCAACTGCACACGAACAACACCAACGCGTACAAAACAAGGCCACATTCACAACGAAGCACACAGTCGGGCCCCAGCACAACTGTTGAGACAAAGCCAGCAACCTCGACAGCCACCGTCGTCGCCAAAACAGCGTCGCGCCCAAACGGCCACAGCACCCAAAGCCCAAAGCTGGAGAGCGCCCAACAAAAAAACGCCGCACCGGCGCAGCAAACATGCAGCTGTCGCCGATTTGCACGCAGCGCGCCACGCACATCGCCCATCTCATGGCCACCCAACGCGCATCCACCCCGCGCTCACCGCGAGCCCCCGCCACGCGCCTCGCGCGCGCCATACGCGCGCGTTGATTGGGCGGCGCCAACCACGCAACCCAAATGTACGTGTGACCAGTGACCAGCATCACGCACTTCGTCACTCCGCCACCCGCCGAGCTTCCAGCCTGGAGGCGCGCACACGCGCCACGTGACCGTTTTGTAAGCTCACGCTGTAAAGCGCCTAACGCACGCGCGGCACGTGCGCGCGGATTGAATCTCGGCGCGCTCGACGCGTAACGGCGCCGATTATGCACCGTACACGTGGCGAGGTGTGGCCGTTCCGCCGCCCGTTGGATCTGCGTTGTTTTCGTCTGGTCTCTAACATTATCTCCACTTCGCGTTGGCTGTGTGGTTTACCCGTCTGCTGCACGCAGCAGCACGATCCGCCTGATTCACGTTTTGTTTGCGGTTCGGCGCAGTGGCACAAACAAACACGTACGTCGTTTGCCATTGTCTCTTGTGTGTCCGCCCAACGTCTTCGACGAGCTTCTGTTCCATCTGCAGTCATGAACGCCGCCTTCATCCCCGCCGCTCACGGCACGCTGCGTGTTTCCCGCGCCCGCCGTGCACCGCTCTGCCCGCGTCGCAGTGCCTCCGCCCTTGCGCCGCGAATGCACGCCGATCCCAATCTCCCAGCCCAGATTTTAGCCGCCAATCCCGCCTGGCTCACCAAGGTAGCCGATGCCTTCGCCACGCTCAACCTGCCCAAGCCAGTTGTGGAGTGGGGTCATCCAGCTCTCATGACCTTTCTCGTCCTGGGAATGGGCGCCCCCGGCGCCTATTTCGGCTGGGCCGGACGTCTCAACGATGACAAGAAGGCCGGCGTGCAACAAAAGAAGCTGCATGAGAACGTCATGCTTGCGTTCTTTATGCTCGCGTTTTTGGGCGGTACCGGTGGTACCTTGTCGGTTGCTATGCAGGGGTATGACATTTGGCAATCGCCTCATTTTCTGTCTGCCGCGCTTGTGCTGTTCATGCTTACCGTCAATTCAGTACTAGCATACACCGGCTTCACGATTGGGAACGACGGCACACCAAAAGGGCGTCTACAGGGACGAAAGCTTCATGCATACTTTGGCGCCGCCACCATGGGCGTATTTTTAGTACACGGAGTCCTCGGTGCTTTAATTCTCTTGGGTTAGTACTCAAAAACCCCTAACACGCTAAAGCTTGTTAGTGCCACTGCGATGCTTCTCATGCACGCAACGATTTTGAAGCTTTTCTTCCTCTGGATAAGCATACATTAAACATCTAAGATGTTCTCTACTCTTGTTACATCCTTCGATTTCGAGCGCTTCGGCGAACTACTGGATGAGCCGCTTCCTGCACTCCTCCGTCTTCCAACTCTTCTGAAGAACGCTTTCTTCCCCGCGAACTTCTCTTAGATCTTCGCAACGCCGAAGCGTCTTCCACCTTCACCTTCACCTTCTGCTTTTCCTTCTGCTTTTCCTCTTTTTTCGGCTCTTCTGTTTGCTCTTCCTTTTCCTCTTCCTTTTCTTTTTCCTCCTCCTTCTCCTCATCCCTCACATTTGCCTTCGCCCTTTCCGTCTGCTTTCCCACTTCCTTGTTCTCATCCTTCACTTTTGGTTTCGCCCTTACCGTCTGCTTTCCCTCTTCCTTTTGCTTTTGCTCCCCCTTTTCCTTATCCTCATCCTTCCCTTTTGGTTTCGCCCTTACCGTCTGCTTTCCCTCTTCCTTTTGCTTTTGCTCTCCCTTTTCCTTATTCTCATCCTTCACTCTTGGTTTCGCCCTTACCGTCTGCTTTCCCTCTTCCTTTTGCTTTTGCTCTCCCTTTTCCTTCTTCTCATCCTCCACTTTCCCATCATCGACCATGTTATCCACATTACTCTCCAACTTCGCAAGACGATCAATCAACTTCTTCTCATCCTCACCTGATTTAGTAACTCGTGATCGACGCTTTTTCGATTTCCCTGTGCTGGGGACACTAGAAACCTTCACGTTGGATACTGTATGCCCCGGCGTGTTCTTTGCTGACTCCACTACATCTCTGTCATCCAGCTTTCTTGCAAGTTCCACCAATGACGGTCTCACCACATCCGTCGACTTCACCTTGCGAGCAACGAACATATCCGCAGGCAACACAACCCGCCCAGGATCATCAGACAAGTTCCATTTCCGCCCTGCTTGTTTCTTTCTCAGAATACCACCTGCAATTCGTGAAAGTTCGATTACATGTTCTGTTCCCTGCTTGCCATCGCGATCCGTAGCCAATTGAGCGATTGAAACACTTTCAATGTATGCGTTCAAGATACCTGCATGTTCGTTCGACTCCAGCAAGCGATCCAGAAAAAGCTCCAAGCATTTTTGCGACTCTGCAAAGCCCATTTCTTGATCTAGTTCAACCCCGGGCAGATGCGCCAGCACCCAGATCAAGTCGGCTATAGCAGACTCCGGCAGAAGCAGCATACTCGCCGATTTTCCCTTTTGCCTCTGGTGATTGTACACTCTTCGTCCCTGCTGGAATATCGCGGTCAGCATTGATCGAGCCTGGGCAAGGTTTTCCATCACAGGTTCAACAGCCATCAATCCTAAAGCAACTGACCACCGCAATGGCAACTTCTTTCTCAAAATGCAGTTGCAAACGCTCTTCGCAAAAGAAAGACGCACAATCGGGCTTGAATCTTGCGCAAGGAGCAAAGTCGTGACGATCACAAGCGGAGTAACCCTTCGGAAAAATCTTGGTTGCCTCGACAAATATAATATTCCTCGACCAGCGCATAACCGACAAACTGCAAACACTGCCGCCAATGAAGGACTCGGGCCCTCAGTGGCGACATCAGGCATCTCTTCATCGGTCTCCTTTTTCACAACAATCGACGAGTCGCTCTGCGGCTCGACCTTAACTTTACCTTGCGGTTCCTCTTTTGCACATGTCGAAATCGAAAATACATCACCGTGAGTGTCGTCGCATATTCTCATCAGTATGTCAATGACTGCTAAACTCTCCTCATCGTCTTGGAAAGCCAAGCTGTACACGAGGAGTTTCACGGCTCTTTGTACGAGCTCAGCTAGATATAGTGATCTTCTGTCCACCATTTCACCCGCTAACGAGCCCGTATCGGCCCCGAAAATGTGGCTGTTGGACAACACTTTCTCCATATCTCCGGCATCTAGCCACAAATTGGTGTCCTCATTCATGGTGTCTTCCGTCGAGCGGATCAAACTGTTCATTGTTCCTCTCAGCAAAGCTCTTGAGAAATCGAAACATTCCAAGGCGCATGACTTAAAACAATTTGGCGCATACTTTGCAAGTTGAGAAAGAGAAGCCAACGGAGCCACGATTGATTCAATTACCCCCGTAAACGAATCCAACTTCGCAGTGAGACTTTTGCCCAGTTTGGTCAAAGCTTCCGGGTCATTTCTCCTCAGACGAATATAAGCTCGGCATCCCCACTTCGAAAGCTTTCCTCCGCGATCGGGGCGAGTCAATGAAGCAGTCATCATATGCTTCTCAAGAGTGGCAAACAACTTTTCGTTACCAGCCTCCAAAAGGCTTCCGACAGGGAGCTGACAAATCAGTCTCATACCACAAAGGATGATATCAGCAGATGAATCTGAAGACTCTAGGTTATGACCAGCCAATGATACTGTTTCTTCCACTTTAAGTGCAAGAACTTCACTGCAATCAGTTCCAATAAGGTCAAGGAAACGAACAATTCCAGGCAAAACATGCTTTCCACTTTCCGTAGCCATTAGAGGCAAGGCACCATTCTTTTCTCGATCAACCAGTGGTATCGAGCTCTCTTCCTTCGCTATGTCACATGCCACTGAAAAATAAGACCCTGAAAACACACCGGCGCTGCAAATGGGGAACACATGCTCAGTGAAGAAAAGCCCTTCTCCTGATTTAGAACCAAGTCGCGACACAACATCCTGTCGAGCTTCGGCAACTTCTGTAGGAGTGGATGAAGGATGCAAAGCCTTCAGAATCTTGTCGAATATCTTGAGATCTGCAGCTGTTGCAAACGTCATACAAAGTTGCTGGCAGTTTTCCAGATTGTTGGGAGAGTCAATACGCGCTGACAGGAGAGCGGCAAGTGCGAAAGCGTGATTCCGCAACCTGATAGTCGGTGTAGCAGCAGGGAGGCTCTTATCTTGTTCTTCGCCTTGGATCTTTCTAGAAAAAGTCGGGTGAGTAGGAGTAACTTCCTTTTCGATACGAGTTGGAGAAGGGGCAGACTTTCGCGAATCGAGGCGGAACTGCGCGATAGCTTTCAATTGTGCTCTCGTACTCCACCGACTCTGAACTATCGCCGAAAGCTGAGCAAAAAAAGTTTCCGAAAGCTGGGAGATGAAAATCGCCAAGCGACGTAAACCCGCTCTCATATTGACACCGTTATCCTTCGAAATAGCAGGAATCTGCTCAAAGATAAGCTTCTCTATACCACGGACACTTTTCATGTCCCCAGCATCACTGAGAGACAAGTAGGCATTCAGAATAACGTCTGGGAGCCATGAGAGCTTTAGCATTCGCGTTTCCAACACGTCGTTCATCGTGGCGGGTTCAATTGATGTTCGAGGTCTTCCCCGCCCCCGACTTCCTGCATTTGAACTCTTGTTCTTCTCCCAGTCCATAGAAGCATCCCTCTCATCAGAACTTTCCTTACTGGAAGTTGGTCTGGAATAAGATGGATTTGCGTTCGTGAAAATCTCGCAAACTTGAGCCAGAGCAACTTTTCTCACCTGAGGTTTTCTGTCACAGAGACGTGAGGACAATACCTTCAATAAATCCTCGCTCGCCCGATGAATACATTTGCCGATAGATTCAAGAGCCACACACCTAACATGGTCATCCCTATCAATCGCTCTATCCTTCAGCATATCGTCAAGAGCATCCGCATGCTTTGGGTGCACCAAAAGAAGTGGGCCAAGGGACGCGGTAATCTCGGAGCGAATCTCAGCATTCACATCTCGCTGTCGGTTTAGAAACTCCGCAAACAACGACGGATAAGATTCAATAACATCCACCCTCGACGTGAAAAGGCCTGCCAAGATTTGCGCGCTGGCCAGTCGAATGCTCTCATCAGACGAGCCTATAAGGTTCTCCAGGCTCGGAATGACATAAATGAGCACATCCGGCGCTATTCTGTTAATTGCAACAAGAAGTTGCGCAATGTGTTCGTGATGCTCAGAAAGCTCAGCTTTCGACGACGCTTCCTCTTCCTCGAGCCGCCGTTTCGCAGGACTTTTTCGTCGAGTGGAATGTTTTTTATCTGGGGTGCCAAGACTCTTAACCGTTTGTAGGCAGCGCAGCGACTCGTTCAAGATGCTGCACAGTGGTACTTGGACACACGCACGAGCGCCGTGAAGGACGGTCCCCGCCAACGAAACGGAGGCTGAGGTATACTGTAGCTGTGGTACAAGTGGCGCCAACATGGCATCCAACACTTCTTTTCTCAGCTCCTCCGCCTCCTCAAGCAGCGATATCAGAATGTCCGCAAGATACTGCCTCGCCTTTTCTGACTGATGCGCACGCACTATGGCATAGAAGCAGCCGAAAATATCGCACACAAACTGGTCATCGTCGCAAAAAATGACAAAGGTCTTCACGGTGGCAAGTTGTTCCAGCAGCGAGAAGCGATATGCCTCATACGCATCGTTTGCAGTAGCCATCACTGCGAGCTGTTCGACAAAAAGAGTGCTGAGTTGATCCAGTTTTCTCTGCGATACCGGAGGTTGCGGGGCGCATATCCGCAGCAACTCGGCCATACAACAAGCAGTAAACAGCTTGACGCAATCATCTTGATGCGTGATGAAGCGCTCAGTCGCGAGCGCTTCCGCCAAAGCGTGCAAGTCATCATCGTCAGTGAGGTGTCTCTCCGGCAACCTCTTCGAATCGCCCGCAGGAATGTCCGCCGCTTCCACAAGATTCACAACGGTCTGCAGTCGACCAAGCAACCATCTCAACTTCGCAACCAACTGCTCATCGCTCAACTCCACGACACGATGCGCCCAATCAGCAGTGAGCGCAACTCGAACGCCATCTTCCTCCGACGCGCTCATCGAGCCGCGCTGCGAGAACGGGTCGGTGGCGGACGATAGCGTGACGCGTTCCTCAGCGCCCACACGCGCCCTATGCGCGGCGACGTGATGCGCGGCAATCCTCTCGAAGTGAGCGCGTCTTCTCACAAGGTCGCGCGTGCGTCGCGCAGAGTGTCGGAACGAGGTGCGCCGCAATCGGCGCGGCGGCGTGCTGGCGACGTCATCGTCGTCGGAGGCGGCGTGTGCGAGCGTGGCGGCGGCGGCCAGAGCGGCCGCTCTAGGTCGACGGGGCATGCTGGGGCGGCGAGCGGCTCAACACGCTCTGAACGGGGGCGCGCTGGTCTCGCTCACGACTGGTGATTCACGAGACGGACGCAAGCGAAGCTCTCAATGTACCTTCGTAAAAGACGAGCGGCAGTTTTGGCGCGAGAGGGGTTTCGGTTGCGCTCCGCGAAACACAGCGCGTGCTGAACTAAAAACTTTTATGCAATTTTCAAGCTGCAAGGGACCTCAATGCACACGGCGGATGCGCACGCGCGCCACTGCCGCCCACGCTCAAAGCAATGCACACAATTCATCGCTCCGCGCTCATCAGTTCCTGGAAGTAGCGGTCGTGGTTGGCCTCATTCAGGTCCGACTCCTCCACCTTCTGTCGCGCCGTGAACCGATCACCCCAGCCGCCGCCAGCAATTCGGCTACGCACCTCCTCAAATCTCTTTCGCGTAGCGTCCTTGATGCGCGCCACATGTCTGTCCCTGTCCTTCTCCGCGTCGTGCTTCGCCGACGCAGTGTCACGTTGTTGTTGCTCCTTCCTCAACGCGTGCCACAACGTCATGGCCTTAATCGCGTCCACGACGGGCGCGCGCGTGCCAGCCCCGCTCCCCTCGCGCACAACCGGCGCCGACGAGCCGCCCTTCGCCTTCCCCTGCTTCGCGCCCGCTCTCGCCGACACCCTCTTCACCGCCACGCGTCCCGACACTCTAACCCGTCTCACTCGTTTTTCCGCCGCCTTCCTCGCCTTCCGTGCGCGTTCCCTCGCGCCACCGCCGCCTCCACCGCCGCTACCAGCGGTCTTGTTCGAATAGAAGCTCACAAGCGTGTCGGTGTTCTCCCTGACTGCGGGGTGCGCCACCGCGCGCGGCACCTTCCCAGCAGCGCGCTGTTCCCTCAGCCTCGCGATTGCCTCCCGCTCAGCGCGCGTCAGCACGCCGCCAGGTGTGAAGCAGCACGTCATCGCTCAACAACAAACAAAACCGCGACAGAGCACCGCACCCAGCAAGCGCGCGCCCCAACGCCCCCATCGCTCTCGCCGCGCCTTAAAGCGCAGCGCGCGCGACCGTCCGCATCTCGTGCCGCACACACACAAACGTTACGAACAGCACTCGCCGTTACACGGCGCGCGCGCGCCACGTTCGTAACGGTGGCTTGTGACGGGCACATGCACGGCGCGCGCGTGACGCGCCTTACAGCGGCAGCCTTACACCATGCCGCGCACTCGCGATCGTTTGGTCACGCCGTCCGCCGCGGCGCGCAGCACCTGCACCAGCGTCATGCGCTCGTTTCCGCGCCGCTTCGACACGCTGATCCACAGCTCGCCGCGCGTCGGCTCAGCGTCTTCCGCGTCCTTCTCCACGCGCCGCAGCAGCCGCTCATCGCCGCCCTCCCTCTCCAGCGCCAGCAGCGTCGCCCACGCATCGCCGTACTCCGGCGCCGCCCTCGTGGCCCTTCTCATCCACTCCCGCGCCCTGCCCACCTTTCCCGAGCGCCACACCAACTTCGCCACCTCCAGCAGCACCCACGCGTCTTCTCCACACGCCTTGATCGCGTCCACGCCGCGCGCCTTCGCCGACACGTCCGCCTCCAGCGCCACAGCCACCGCCCACAGTTTGCCCGACCGTCTGCACTCCTGCAACGCGCGCGCAAGCACTCGTTTTGCCGCGCCGCTTCCCTGTCGCACCTCCAGGTACACGCACTCCCGCCACACCACTTCCACTTCCGTACTACCTCTCAGTTTGTTTCGCGCGCGCTCCAGCACAGCCCTCGCCTTCGCCACGCGTGCGCCACGCTCTTCCCATCTCGCATACCCGATCCAAACAAACGCGTTCTTGTTACACTGCTCCACCGCCTTTCTGTACACTGCACCAGCGTCGCTATACGTGCCTCGAGACCCGTCACGCCCATCTTCCGTCACCATCACATCATCGTCAGCGCGTCGTTCGTACCATTGCGCCAACATCAGCCACAGTTTCGCCGCCTTCTTGTGCGCCCGCAGACCCTCTTCCAGAAGCCGTTGTTCTTCCTTCTCATCTCCAATCTGCCGTTCAACCAGCGCGCTCTTCATAAACACTCGTGCAGAAGCGCAACCACTCGCGCTACCTGTCGCCCGTTCCCTTGCCTTCTGCAGCATTGCCCGAGCCTTCATCAGCTCTCCACTCTCAGTCTCGATCTTCGCGGCAGCCAGCCACAGTTCCTCCTGCTCACCGTTTCTCGCAAGCGCTTGTTGCAACACCTGTCGTCCAGCATCCGCACCCTCTGCTTTCCACTTATCCTTCGCCAACATGAGCCAAAGTATCACTGTTTCCGTACATTTTGATATTCCCCTTTGTAGCACTGCTTGTACGCGTTTGTGCTCACCCCCTCTGCGCTCAAAGTCCGCGAATGTTGCCCACAGTTCTTCTCTACCCGCAAACACCTCTGTCACGTGCACATAAACGGCTCTTGCAATCTCTCTGTGACCTTTTGTTTCCATGCTGCTTGCTTCCTCTAACCATCGCTCCTCGCGTTCATCCGCATTCACGCCAATTCCGATCGTGTTGCGTATAATGGCCTTCACTGTTCCAGGATATCCACCCTGCTCCATTGTTACTGCCTGCTCCACCCATCGTTGGCGCGAAAGCTCCACAAATTTCACAGCTTGTTGTATAATCCTTGACATTTCCTCATTTTCCACGCCATATTCTGCTTCTTCTAGTTGTGCCGCTGTTACCCAAACAGTCACATCCCCAGAAACCACTTTTTGCGCTCTCTTTAGAACCTGCTTCGCCCTCTCATAAGTCTCCAATCTCGCCAATGCGATCCACATATCCACCTCCTCTGGTACGCTTTCGACAGCTCTGCGAAGCAAAAGTCGTGCCCCAGCAGGGTCTTCAAGTTCAATAGCAGCTTTCCAAACACCCACGCTTTTTGGAATCACCTCCAAAGCTTTTCGAAGCACCCGCCTTTTCGCCGACGTATCGTACTCCAAAGCAGCTGCTTGGAGCCAGATCTTGCTCGACTTGGGAACGTTCTTCACCCCCATGGCAAGAATTCGTTTCGCAACCTTTCGATCCTGATGAATTCGTGCTGCCTCAACCCACACATCCTCCTCCTTTGGACAGCGTCGGCATCCTTCAAGGATTTTCTGACGTGCTACTGAGATTTCGCCAAGAGTTTCTTCCAGACGAGCTGCTGCAATCCATCCCGGCGCGTGCGATGCATTGGTTTCCGTGATGCATTCGAGAAGACGTCTTGCTCTTTTTACATCTCCCAGTGCGGAATCACTGGACAATCTCATTCCCGAAAGCTGTGACAAGTAGTTATCGGCGTCAACTGTGGCGTTCTCAGTGACGCTATTGTTGGCACGATCAAGGTTTTGTCCCAGCACAGATGCTCTTCCCTGCCCAATTGCTGCTAAATCAGTCACATCCTCTTCGCCGTCTGAATCTGTTGCCACATAACCCACATTCTGGCTAGCACCTGTGAGAACTGAGTCGGGCACTGGAGTGAACCTTTCAAATGTCTGCTTCTTGATCGACCTGTCGCCAATATCTGGAATAGAGGCCCATTCATCATCGGAGATTTTCTTCAGGTCGGACTTTAGGTCTGCAAACTGCTGCTTCACTGTGGGGTTAGCGTCGCGATACTTTTTCAGCTCTTCCTGCAACTTTTCCTCGCGTTGTTTCTGACGACGTGATTTCATTCTCTGTTCTACCTGTTCGTAAATTTCATCGGCTTCAGCATCATCCTCTTCATAGATGGCATCTGCAAACACCGCCACGTCATTATCGTCGAGCGCGCGTGTGTCTGTTGGATTGTTCTCCTCATCTTCATCATCATATGACACGTCTTCAGATCGCTCGAGTCGTCGTCGCTTCGAGGCGGCAATGAATACAGCGGCTGACGTTTCGCGACGGGCATCGCCTAGTAATCTCTTGGGCACAGGAGGACGCTTATTCGAGACTGTCGGAACTGCGGGCTTCATGGTTTTACGAGTAGAGTTGGGCGGTTACAAAGCCTCTTTTCTGTTAGTAAAACGAGGATATCGCGGGACGTTTTGCTCTTGTTCTCTTGCACTTACGTTGGAGAATTATGGTGGTAAACAATACCAAGCTTTGCTGCGAGTCAGAGAGCCAATTTAATAACCGTTGGCTACAGCTTGCTAATACCGTTCTATGACTAACACTCTTAGAAGTCTATCGACGGCGAGGAGTGAGCTGGGTCTCGAACTCCTTCCACACACTTCCGCTATGCGTGACAAAGGCATTTACCAGTGAATGCACAGCTGCCGAAAAGAAATCTTTTCTGAATTTTAGGATCAACTTCCCTTCCGGATACCGCTTCTTTTCGTTTGAACGCGTGCCGCAGTGGCCGCTGCCACTCGAAAAGCATCATCTTGAAGGTGTCTGATCTGTGTACGACGGTAGCGCTACATGCTCAAAATTGTAATCGTCGACCAACCTGCAGCTTTTTGTTTCAGCTCAGAACACCTTGGTGCACGCCTTGCGTGGGGAGCTTTATGTGCAAGACCCGGTAAGACAGGGGACCGCGAACCGGTGCGACACAAACTGTGCAAATCATGTACGTGGATTGGGTGTGAATACCAACCGCTGCACAACTTCGACTGGAATGGTTCTGACTTCGCAAAGTAGGAAACGCCAGCGTGAATCTCAAAGCAACGAACCAAAACCGGACCCCATCGAGACAGTTGAGGACTTTGAATTTAGAGAAAGGGACCAGTCGAGTGATTCATCTCAACTTCGGGAAGTGCGGCATCGAGGTGCAGCAGGCTCTACATCTCCGATTGAACTGAACGGATATGACTCTCCAAAGCAGTGGTGCTGGGCTGACCGATACTCCGATTTACACTCTCAAACCGGGCTTGCGGTATCAACGAAGAAGTTCAATGAGGTCGTGGGGTGGCTAGGTCTCGCCCTGGAGCACTTGGCGCCGAGGTTCCTTGTGCTAAGTGGACCGCCTGGGTGTGGGAAAGCTTCTGCAGTTACCGCTGCGTGTGAAAAGCTAGGATGTACGATATTCAAATGGGACGCTCCGTTGACAGGCTCAAGAGGAATATCGACGACACTTATTGAAGACTTTCAGTCGTTTGTTGTTGGAACTCGCTACCAAAGTCTTGTGTCCACCTCCATTGACGAACAGAGTGGCATTGAAAGCAACCCACAATCCACGAAATCCGAAAGCGCAAGAGGCAAACAAGTTCTTGTAATTGACGACTTACCACTGCACATATCCGATCTCAGAGACCATAGAGAATCTGTTCAGCAGCTTTTCTGGAACATTGCCAGATTTGCACCGTATCCAACAGTCCTTCTGCTTTCTGACAACGACAAGGGTATTCATCGTTTGTCAAACACGATGTTAGGCTCCTCCCTGCTTGATTCGAAATGGGTTGGCTCTATTTCCATCCCCCCTGTAACTTCTTCAATGATGAGGAAGCGCTTACAACAGATTTTGGCTATAGAAAGCATAACAATCCCTCATGATCAGCTTGAGTTGATCATTTCTTCAAGCAATGGTGACATTCGATCCGCCCTCAACAATTTAGAGCTGTCAATCATTCGTGCAAAACAAACAGAACCTAACCACCAAGCTGAGCGGTCACTTCGACGAAAGAAGAGACCAAGAGTGAAAAAGGAAAGCAAAAACTCGCTGTTCATGGAACTTGACAGGGATATAACGCTCAGCACGTATCACGCGGTTTCTAAGATACTGAACAACAAGAAGGGTGAAAACGGTCGATCGCGATATATTGCGGAACAAATTCTTGAAGAAGCTCGGATTGACCCTTCCACTTTCATTTCATTCCTTCATCACAACTATCCCGACTTTTTCGGTAATTCGGATGATGTCGTGCCCACCCTTACGTGCTTGTCGGAAGCAGATACTCTACTTCCGTGGCGTCAAGAAGATGACTTTCGAGTAGATTTGAGAGAATGCGCTGCGTCAATTGTCACTAGAGGTTTTCTATACTTTAATACACAACCTAACAGAAACGGTTGGCGCCCTATACACGGGCCAGAATCCCACAAGATAAGGAGGGCGGGGCGTAATCATGTACAATACTCAAAGAAGCTGTTCACAAGCCGTAGGCATCCACATCTATCCACGCGATCCGAAGTGTGCGAAACTCTACCTTACGCCAACAAAATCGGGGAGTTGTCCGCATCGAGTTGCTTCCCTTCCGCCTCGAACACGAAAGAACCGCGAGGGACTGTTTGCGGCGAAGCTAGAATAGAAACCACCAATGGTACAAACTGCAGCATGGACACCATTGGCAACAAAACAATTTGTGATGACGCGGAAGATGCAGAAGACCTCACAGATCCTATTGAAGATTGGGATGATGGTACATGGTGAGCTTTTTGATCGAGAAGCCCAACTCCATTTCCTTCAACAAAGCTCGAGCGCACATAGCGAAACACTGGATCGTCATTCGAAAAACACCGCAGCAAAAAAAAAGAAGCAGCCAGCCGTGCTTGAATGCATGTACAACATAGCTTATACAGGATAAAACAAGTGGCTATGGCAACTTTTTGTCAGGTCGCCAGAGGCGCACACTGTTAGATGGCTATGTCAAGTTCGTGCGGCTGCGGAATGTCGGAAGCGCGAATATGTTCAGGCTCATCACTTGCGAGCTTTTCTTGTGCTCTTCGTCTTCTCTCCTTTCTTTCCTTCTTCTTCGCCTCTTGTTCGCGTTTTTTGCTCGATTTGGCATGCTTTTTTTGCGTGGTGCGTTGCTGCTCCAGCTGTGATATTACATGAAGAGCTGCGCGCGCGTTGCTTTTGATGTCGAGCAGCTCTTCGTGGATGGTTTCCGTCTGTCGACGCACCGAATCTCGATATCTTTGCTCATCATCGCTGCTGTCATCGGGCTGCGTTGATGAACCATCGCTCTGAGAAGATGTGGAAGCGGACGTGAAGCGGCGCCTTCGACTGTCCTTGTGCGCTTTGAGCGCCCTCTTTCGGTACGAACTTCTGGCACTATCAATGGTTTCAAAGTGCGCTTCCAGCTTTTTGGTGGCCGCCTTCATCTCGCGCTCAATGTTGTGCGCCGCGTTCTTGGCGTCACTGGCGCGTTTTGCGGACGACTCTGCGGCGCGAATGTTTTTTGCGGCGCGACGAGCCTTGTCCACGACGGTACAGGCGTCATGATGCGCGCGTTCGGTGCGCTTCCACATGGCAGACACGCTGTGTCGGTCGGAATGCTTTCTGAAGCGAAGGCCTCGATTACTGGAAGGCTCTTCTGGCGGCGGCTCGCTTTCGTCGTGGTCGCGCTTGGTGGGCGGGCGCGGCAGCGGCAGCGGATCATGCTGCGCGGGGAGCTGGAGCTCGGCGGTGTGTAACGGGCGCACTGAGGCGTAGTGCTCGCCGAAATGGTACGACAGATGGATTGTGGTGGCGTTGTTGGCGGGGTGATTGCGGATGTCGTACGAGGGCTTTCCGCTCTGGTGCACGCGAATGTTGACGTGGCACGCCATCGAGATGGCCTGCAGTTCTAGGTTATCGGCCCACACGCCATCGTTGCGCATCTCGGTGACGTACTCGTCAAAGCTGTGTTCCTCGTCGTCGATGAAATGCTTGTAGTGGTCGGCGTGCGCCAGCAGGTAGTCGCAAGCGAGTTGGCGCAGCGTGATGTGCTCGTGTTCGGAGCCGTACAGCTGGTCGGACACGGCGCGGAAGAAGCAGTTGCCATCGTTGGCGACGTCTCGAATGAGCAGCCCGGAGGGGCGCAGCAGCTCGGAGAAGGCGGCGATATCGAGCTCCTGCAGCGGCGGCGGCGGCGAGTGTTGCGTCGGGGCGGCTCTCTGCCTCCTTCCCATCGCGGAGCGCGCGCGCTGTGTCGGGGCGCTGTGGGGGCGGCGGGCGGCGGGAAAGCGACGCGGCACGTGCGACGAGGCGGAGCTGTGAGGAGATACAGGGCGCGGCGCCTTTTGCGGTGCGCTGACGTAGTCGCAGAGCAACGCGGAACAAGCTGTCGTTTGGACCAATTTTTGGATAGCAGCGCGTGTGCGGGAGTGCGCGCGCGCTCGCACGAGTGGCGTTTGGCGCGTTTGCGCGAAGGCGCGAAAAAAGCGTGCAGATACGTGCGTCGCATCGGTGTGTGTGTGTGTGGTCGCCACCGGCTCGTTCAGCGCGCTTCACAGTGGCGAGCGTTTACGCGCTATCCTAAAACACGCTCACGGCGCGCGGTTCTTCGTGCACAGGTCCAGCAACCACGTCGACATCACCACGCGCGCGCCGCGCGGCGGCTCCAGCCTCGCCGGCTGCTCCCGGCGCGCGCTCTTCTTGCCGTCCTCCTCGCGCACGTACATCAGCTGCGGCTCGTGCGCGCCGTGCGCCGCGGCGCCCTGCACCACCGTGCCGCCGCCCATCTGCACCAGCCTCACCAAGTCGTCCCTCTTCTCGCGCGGCCCGTTGTAGCACGCAAAGCTGAAGCGCAGGTGCGCGTACACCGACTCCCTATCCGGCGCCCAGCTCAGCGGGTGCAAATGGCGCTCAAACGGCGCCCAATGCGGCAGCGTGTGCGACTCCACGATCCACGTCCAGCACACAATGCGCGCGCGCGACGCAATCGCCTTGCACAGCTTCATGGTGCGCAGCGGCGTGTCGCTGCGCTCGAAGCACTGGATCACCACGTGCGTCACGCGTCGGTCCACGTCGTCGCTCATGGTGGTTTTCTTCTTCTTTGCAATCTTGCGTAGCAGCTCGCGATGTCCGTCGCGCAGCCCCGTGTGCGACAGCACCACGTTGTTGTGCGTGTCCGCTTTGCGTCGAGGCTGCGTCATCTTGGTGCGCGTGCGCTTCGCGCCGGATGGTGCGTGTGCGCGCGCGGCGGGTGAAACGGCTTCTGCGCGCGCGCGCTTGCGGGAGGGAGCGCGTGCGCGCTGTGGCGGCGGCGGCGGAGTGGGCGGCGCGTTTGGTTGCGTGCCCGTGCACACGGCGCAGTTCCAGCTGCCCTGCGGAATGGATCGCAAACCGGAGCACGCGGCGTGCGTACATCGCTCGCAGGAGTCGCACATGAGCAGACGACCTCCCACGCGACAGATGTAGCACACATCATCGTGCGCCTTGCACACATTGCCCGCGGGATCACTCAACGCGTGTCGAAACTGGCTGTCATCAATGCGAGGCGCCTCGTGCGCGTGTTGCGCGCAGTACATCTTGTAGCCGTCCTCCACCAGCACGCAGCCGTCCACCGCGGCGCACGCAAAGTGGTACTTTTTGTGGCACGCCGCCGAACAACACGGCACAGACGCGCGCGTTCGACCGCACGCCTCGCGCTCACATTGCGCCAAACGCGCGTTCATGACGGTGGGTTCGATGCCGTGAACCACGTCGTCAAGCAGCCATGTGTGCGGCGTGAACATGGCACAGCTCTCGTGCGCGAAGATGCGCATGTGAGCAAACATGCTGCGCGCCTGTTTGAGCGGCCCAAACTTCACGCAGCGCGGGAAGAACGACGGGTCCACGCCGCGCGGACACAGCATGCACGTCTCGGGCGGTCCCTGCGTGGTCTGCGCATCACCGTTCTGTTCAATTCGCTGCAGGCGTAGCTGTTGTTGTCGTTGTACTTCTCGAATACGCTCAAGCGCCGAGCTCAACGCAGCATCAAAGCCATCGTTCACGGCGCGCTGATCAGCGCGTGCTTCGGTTTGCTGTGCAACACCGCATTCCGCAACGATCTGTTGCAACGCGCGCAGCGTTTGCGCGGCGTGCGCAAACGAAATGAGCGGACTGAGCATGCGTTTGCCGCTCTTCTGCTTGCACACGGCGCAGCGAACGTCGCGCATGGCCAACATGCGCTTCACGCACGCGGCGCAGAAGATGTGACTGCATTGCAGTTGGTGCGCGTCGTGCATCACGTCCAGACAGATGGAGCAGGTGAGACTGGCGTTGAGCTTGTGCACCAGCGGCAACAGCGCGCGCAGCTGCTGCGCGGCGTGCTGCTCGGATGACGCGTCGGCGCGCGTTTCGACGCGCGCTTGGCTGCTCATTTTCGTTCTTTTTCTTGGTGGCGCGCGTGGGAGGCGCGCGTGGAGGCGGAGGCGGAGGTGCAGGTGCTGGTGCCCGGGGGGGGAGCGTTTGCGAGGGAGACGGAGGAGGTTTGTGTGGGGGGCAGCGAGCGGCTCGCGCGGCGGGCGAAGGGTGTGTTTGCCACTTCACCTCAAAAGTCTGGCGCCAAAAAGCAAAAAAAAGGCGCTTCTTTTTGTTTGGCGTTTTGGTGCAGCGTCGACGGCGTTTACCGCTGCTGTTCAAGTCCAACGCCGCGCGCGGCGAGACAAAAGCAGCGCGAGCACGCGAGCACGCGAGCGCAACACCCGCAGAGATGAGCGAGCACGCCGCCGCGCCAGCCGCCTCGGCGCCAACCGCAGCGCCGCCGACACCAGCAGCAGCAGCAGCAGCAGCAGCAGCCGGCAGCAGCAAAAACAACAACAAGTACCGCAAGGACAAGCCCTGGGACCACGCGGGCATCGACCACTGGGCCATCACGCCGTTCGACGCGTCGCAAAGCGCCGGCCCGTTCCTCGAGCAGTCCTCCTTCGCCACGCTGTTCCCGCAGTACCGCGAAAAGTACCTGCAACAGGTGTGGAACGCGGTGCAAACCGAGCTGGCAAAGTTCGGCATCGCCGCGCAGCTGGATCTCATCGAGGGCTCCATGACGGTGCGCACCACGCGTCGCACCAGCGACCCGTTTGCGATTGTGAAGGCGCGCGATTTGATCAAGCTGCTGGCACGCTCGGTGCCGCTGGCGCACGCCATAAAGATCATGCGCGACGAGATGAACTGCGACATTGTGAAGATTGGCGGCTTTGTGCACAATAAGGAGCGCTTTGTGAAGCGGCGACAGCGACTGATTGGACCGAATGGCAGCACGCTCAAGGCGATTGAGCTGTTGACGGAGTGCTACATTCTGGTGCAGGGTAATACGGTGGCGTGTATGGGCGGGTACAAGGGACTCAAACAGGCGCGGCGAATCATTGAGGACTGCATGAGAAACGTGCACCCGGTGTATAATATCAAGGCGCTGATGATCAAACGAGAACTGGCAAAGGACGAACGCCTCAAGGAAGAGAACTGGGATCGCTTTCTGCCCAAATTCAAGCGCAAGAACGTGAAGAAGAAGAACAACAACAAGAGCAACAACAAGAAGAAGAAAGAGTATGAGGCGTTCCCGCCGCTGCCGCAGCCGTCAAAGATCGACCTGCAGCTCGAATCGGGCGAGTACTTTATGAGCGAACAGTACAAACGACGCACGCGCGTGAAGCAACAAAAGCTGCAACGCGAACAAACCAGTGCGCAGCGGCAGCAACAGAGACAACGCGCGTACGTGGCGCCCGACGAGAACGCGCTACACCAGCGCACAAAGCGCGCGCGCGAACATGCGCAGCAGCAGCAGGAAGAAGAGGAGGAGGAGAGCGTGCAAAGCGTGGCCAAACGCGTGAAGCGACAACTCAAACAACAACGACAGTGAAAAGAAGAAGAGCAATCAGCGGTATTGCAGCGCTTGTTGACGTAAATGCGCGACGCGCTGCTCGAAGAGCGCGCTGAGCTGCTGCTTGCGCCGCGCAATGTGCGCGTTGAGCGCGGCCAGCTGCTGCTGGTGCTGCGCGTCGAGCTCGGCCAGCAGCTTGGCGTGGTGCGCGCGGTAGTACTCCTCCAGCGTCATCTGCGTCAGCGGCGCCGACGGCGGTGGCGGAGGCGGCATCGACGGCGGTGGCATTGACGACGACGGCGCGGCGCGACGCGGCATCACGCACGGGCTGTGGCGGCGCTCGACGACGACAACGCACGACGTTCAACGCGCGAGCGTGCGACCGGAGAAGCGAGCAACCGCACGAGCGGACGAACGAGTGAGCGCACGAGCGCGCGCGCCGTTTCAAAACTTCAAAAACGCACAGCAACAACACGTGCCGCCGCGTGGCAACAGTAAAAAAAAAAAGAACAAGTTGCGAGATATCTCCGCGCGCCGTTGGCGGAAATGAGAACACACGCAGCTCGTCGCACATCCGCCGCCACCGCCGCCACCGCCGCCGCCGCCGCGCTGCTCGCCAACGTCAGCGCGCCGCCCACAAATGAGCGCCTTCACGCCGCCGCTCGCGCCCTCATCGCCGCGCGCCTCGCCTCGCCACGCGCCGCTCTCCGCGCGTCGCGCGCCGCGCGCCCGTTCCGTGGCGTCGCCGCGCGCCACGCTCGCCTCGCCGCCGTCGCCGCCGTCGCCCTCCCAAACGCCGCCGCCGCCGTTCGCGCCCGGGCAGCTGCTCACGCCCTCCACGCCCGAGCTGTTCGACGCGCTCGTGCAGCACGCCGCGCAGCAGGACGCCTTACTCGTGCTGCACTTCTCCGCGGCGTGGTGTCGAAAGTGCGCGTACGTTGGCGCCATGCTCAACAAACAGGCGCCGCTGCATGAGCACGTGTACTTTGCCAAGGTGGACGTGAACAAGACGCGGCGACTGCCCGCGCAGTTTGGCATTCGCACCGTGCCCACGTTTGTGTTTTTGCGCGACGCGCGTGAGGTGCAGCGCTACGCCGCGGCGCAGAAGCCCGACGTGGTGGCGCAGCGACTCAAGTCGTTGCTGGCCACGCTGGGCGCCAGACGTTGCTCTTAAAACCTCACAAAAACGTTTTTCTTGTTGTTCTTTATTGAGCGCTGTCGCTTGGCGCCGAGTGCTCTTGTTTCATGTCACTCACCGCCTGCTGCACGTTGTCCGCCACTTCCTTCATCTCGCCCGTCGCGCCATCGCCCGCGCCATCGCCAGCGCCATCGCCGCCGCCCTGCGCAACGCGCTCCCCCTCCGTCTGCACCACGCCCTCATCCCCGCCCTCACCGCCGCCCTCCACACGCTCACAACCGCCGCGATAGCGTCCAATCTTAGCCGCCACAAACCTCACCGAACGCACGCTCACCACGCCCAGCGCCGCGCCCATCACCGCGAAGCAACAAACATCCCACACACCGCGCGCGTTCATCACGTCCGTCGCATACACGTCATCCACCAGCATCAACCGGCGCACGCGCACCGCCACCAACGCCACGCCCACCGTGGCGCCCGCGCCCATCGCCACCGCCTCCGCGTCGCACGCGTGCTTCTCCGCCAGTTTGAGCGCGCGCGCCTCGATATCGGCGCGCGACAGTCGCGCAAGCTTGTACGCGCACAGCGCGGACGCGGCGACCACACCCGTGGCGGCGGCCGCGCCGGATACGCGCGCCACCGCCACTAGCGGCGGCGCGTCGCTCGCGTTGAGCGTGGATGGCGCGAGCGACAGCGCGGGTAGCGCGATGAGCAGCCCGCTCACGGCGCCCAGCTGCGCGCCCTTGAGCTGCGCGTGCGCCAGCACGCTCACGCTGGGCTTGAGAATGTCGGCGAGCGTCATGCTTTTTTCAGTGTGTACTTTTTGTGCGTGACGGGCACGACGACGACGACGACCACGATCGGGCGGACGGCTGAAACGGCGCGCGTTTTGCAAAACACACGGCGAAGAGAAAAAACACACACACACGCGAAACGGGCGGCGAGTGTCTTGCGCGCGGGGTTGCGTGCTGCGTGGTGGTGGGTGGGCTGCTGCGTGTGGGGTGGTGCGCTTTGTGCGTGCGATTGGGGGCGGTGCTCAAAACGGATCGCCACCGAGGCCGCGCGCGCGCCGCAGCAGTACCTTTGTAGCAACAGGCGGCAGCCAGCAGCGGATGGCGTGCGCGCCGCGTGCTGCGCGCGCGATCATTGGCGCGCGTGTAGACGCGCCGTGCCACGCACGCCACGTACAGAGAGCTCGCCGCCAGCGCGGGGCGCGCGTGCGTCGTGGTGGTGGTGGTGGTGATCATCATGATCATCGGGCACGTTGACCAGGTCCACGTCGAACAGCTCCACAAACAGCTCGTGCGCGTAGCGTCGCCGCGCGCCGGCGAAAAGACGATACTCGCATAGCACGCTGGTGAGGTTCCAGTGCTGCAGCTTGCGCAGACACGCCACCACCACGCCCACGGCGTGCACGCCGCCCACGTCGGCGAGCAGCAGCGGGCGGTTCGGCGCGTGTAACATGGTCTGCAACGCGTGTTTGACAGCCTCGTCGCAGAGCAGACGCCAGTTGTGCCGCGCGGGCGAGAGATGCAGTTGGATGTCGTGCTCGGCGCAAAACGTGTGTAGCGCACGTTCGACGCGCTCGTTGCTGAGCACTAGAAGCGTGTTGAGTTGCAGCGTGCGCAGATAGGGTAGATGCTTTGTGGTGGGCAGAGAGGAGCGGTACAGTTGGTGCTCGATGAGCGCAAAGTTCTCGGGCGGGCTCAGAACGTCGGGCTCCTGCTCCACCGCCGCGCTGCTGCTGCTGCTGCTGCTGCTGCGCGCGCGCGATGCGGACGGCGCGCTCATGGCGTGCGAACGAACAAACACTCAATAACACACACACACACGCAAGCCTTTATTATTATTCTTGTACGCTCGCATGCAGATGCTCTCATCAGCAGATCGTTCCAGCACAGTTCGCAAGTGGCTAGCAAAGCCACTCACAGCAACACAGCAACGCCACCTCCTACACGTACACAGTGTTCTCCTCATCGCCGCCACCACCGCCACCAGCCGCCGTCAACGCGCCAAACGAAGAAGCGGCCGCCTGACCGAATCCCGAGTGCACGAACGTCACGCACGCCGCCTTGGTGTTGCAGCACTTGGCGTCGCGGATGGGCTCGTAGAAGAACACGTGCGGGAACAGCTCGCACTTGGCCGGCTTGACACACCTGGTGTGCTTGGGACAGAACACCTGCTCGTCGCACGTGAACTTGGGCGACTTGGGCACCTTCCTGCACTTGTATCCGCAGGGCGGACCGTTTGCGAGTACGCTGGTTGCCAGAAGCAGCACGGCCATCAGTACGGTTTTCGCGAACATGGTGGTTGCTGTTTGAAACACGGTGCGGTTGAAGTTTGGTTGTTTTTCGGTGCTTGTGAGAGTCGGGTCGGGTCGGGTAGGGCGCGTTGAGATGACGCTTCCGCGGGTGTTGCTCCCAGACGCTTGCGGTGATCGCTTTTATAGTGAGCGGCTTGGCTGTTTGACCAACTGCGCGAAATCAACGCTCCCCAAAAACCACTCGTCATCAGACGCTACTTCACCCCCTTCTCGCAGGCCGCCGTTCAACATGCAGATAAGAGCGCGAAAACAACTCATCATACGCGCCGAACATCGTTTTTTGCCTCGCAAAGCACAACACAATCGTCCGTCACATAACGCAAGTGCTACATGCCTCGAAGCAAACACAGCAGGCCTGAAACACAGCCTTCTTTCAACGCGCTTTTTCTTTTTGTGCTGCCAACCGTTGTGCTCTCGTCCAACATATAGCTTGTCAAACGTGCAAATTTCGGGTTGCTACACCTACTGCCAAAATCATTTGCACCATGTGCCTCTTAACCCCCATCCGCTCACTTTTAACAAACAAACAGAAAACCCCCTTTCACGCTTGTCAAACAAAAAAGTATCCAGCGCTCAACAACACACAGCGCTGCGTTTGATCCCTTTTCTTCTTTCAATTCATCCGCCACAAACGCCGTCCTCGTTTTCGGCAACGCTTTTTAGTATACACTCCGCTCTAACAGCACCTCAACATCGCCCAAAACGAATTACTGCATCTCTGAAAAAAGGTACAAGCCACCTGTTCGCACACCGGCACTGCGCGATTGCATATGCTGCTGCCAGCGGCATACTGTCCAGCGCTGAACACTCTCATGGACGCAATTGCTTTGTTGCGGCGGCCACAGACTAAGATTTCCTTTTCGCCGGATTGTGCAAAACGCGCATATGCGTCACGCGCCACGTCTTTTTGTGTATCTGTGCACACCACGCTCAACGCTCGTCGCTTGAGTTGATCAGCGCAAACCACCACTTGCTTTGGTTTGTTGCCATCCAATCAACGTTGGAAACCGCCGCAAAGGAAGCAACAAAACTGCAGGGAACCCCTTGTTGGTCCACTGTGGTCCGCATCACATACCCTAACAAAGTGTCCCCGTAGCGCGAGCCGGGCTCGTTCATAATGGCAGGCATTGGCCCTTCATCGAATTTGCCGTACACAATGCATGTCATGCACAAACGTGCAAAGCTACACATTCTGTCCGTCTAGGCTATGCGCCATCTCAAGAAAAAGCAACTGTTTCCGCTGCCTTGCGACAACCAAAGCTCTTCCACGTCTTGAATTGCAAGCAATATCTGAAAAGCATCAGCACCTGAACCCCTGTGATGAGACGAGTAGTACAGCAGTCCACAACGTCACGCAAATTCTGAACATCAACTACACTCGGTCGCCTGCTGCAAACGTTCTTGAGCAGTACAGTTTGTCCGTTTTCTTTTGTGTGTGTGTGTGTGTGTGTGTGTGTGTGTACATCCCGTGAAATAAGAGGTTGGTAACCCTTCGCACCCACACCTCCGTGCCTTGATTCATTCGTGACTCGCGAATTTCACAAGCGCAGAGAGCATAAACAAACAACATGTACGTTAGGTGTACCAGTGCAGCCATAAGAACAGAACCCTCACACACATTTGCTACGGTGAATGATGGCTGAACGCGTGCTGTAACACGAAGCAGTACGCCAACAAGACACAGTTTTGTATTGAAAATGGATCAATGTACCCTTATTTACTTGCGTGACAGAAGATCACAACCGCAGCTCTGCTGGTTCGTTCGCTGAGTAAGGCTCAGAAAGAGCGCTTAATACTTTTTCAACACGACCAAGTCAAATTTTGGATTTGAACGCGTTCCTTCTCTTACAAGAGATCAGATTCAGCGCGTTCGAATTTGTACGAGGCGTTAACTCTGAATGCGCAATCCCTTTGTATCAACATCTGGCTAAACACTTAGTGTATCATTGCTTGCTGCTTGCAAAGCTCCTATGGGCGGAGAAACTGGCAATTAGATCAAAATCTAAAGGGAAAACACAGAGTGTATTATGCCTATATCTTGGTACCCAAGTGGCATTATCACCAATATGTATTTCGT
>JASCIV010000246.1:0-29203 GCA_030374735.1 Gracilaria caudata
CAATCGTTACTTAGGCTTAAACAAGTGCGGCGGCCTGCGGCCGCCAAGGGCGGCCGCCGGCTCGTTTTTCTTCGATTACAGCTGGCTTACGTGTTCTACTATTACACGTGGTATACGTGTATATTCCACACATTATTGCAAAGTTGTTGTCATGCGAAACGCAACCGTTTTGAAGCATTTTGAAGCATTTTGAAGGAATTTGAAGATATTGATACAATGTAAAGCACAGTTACCTATCAGCTATTCGTCAAATACATGACGCAGGTTGTAAAGAATATAGCCCATACACTATGAGCTCGCTACTTGCTCAGCCACCGAGTATATCCATTGTACACGTACGTTGAGTAATGTACATTGGCACTTTGGTCGTGGTGAGGACAACCGGATGTGTTTACATATTGAAGCATGTTGAAGCAATTCGGGCACTTGCCTGCACGGTTCACAACACCTGGAGCTCAAATCCAAAGTTTATGTCAGCTACGCCACTTTTAAGTTTTCTTTCTCTTTTATTGTGATTGGCTGCTTTTTGAGATTTTTCAAATTTTCAAAAATATTGTCTCGGCACATACTACACAACTGCGCGTTTGGCCGGAAGCAATCGCTGATGTCGATTTTCGGATCGAATTTAAATATTTTCTGTTGGAGCAGATACCAATTAAATACGTTTAATAGCTCTACTACCCTGCACGGCAAACTTCTACAGCCACCCAGTATTGTGAGCCACACCATAGCTACTGCAAATCAAGTTTGCAGTTTGTGCACAATTTAGAGCGATTTTGAATTTTATGTGCGCAGTCACCGTGATACGTGGCGAGACGCTTGTCCACGTTCGTTTCGTGGCTGCATCTGCCGTGGTTGTACATTTGCATATTTTGTCACCCATTTTTAGCCACTTGCTGGAATGCGAGACAGCCAGGCGCCTACCTATACTTTACTGTGTAACAGCCCTACACGTAGCCGCAGCCAGCCGCTGAAGCCGCCCAACGCGTGCAGCACACGTGGCGCGTACGTTGCACACCCTTCTTACACTCGACCCAATTAGCACCAATTTGAAGCAATTTAGCAGGCCTGCCACGTCGCACAATTGGCTGCCTTTGATACGCGTACACCTGCTTGGGGTGGACATACCGCCAATATAGTGCGTAGCTGCTACGTTGCCAATTGCGCTACAGTAGCTTTATGTGCTGCTCTACTACCCACACTACCATTAGCATTCATGATTGTAGCCCATGTGCCACGTCGTACACAGCGCCAGCAGGTGCCACGCACGCGTGTAGCGCACAGCTAGCACACGCAGCAAGAACATCTAAAAGGCGCTGAAGGGGCACCGCGCTGGCAGCCAATGGGTGCTTGCCACTCGCCACGTTGCAGGGAGCACCCCCTGCCTTGGCCGCCAGCCAATCATGCTGGCAGCCAATCGCATGTGCGCTTTGAAAAATTACTTTTTTGGCGCGAATTGGACGCGTGCCTTTCCAATGGGGTGCGTTTCTGGCCCGTATGCGAAGCCTTTTTGGCGCCAAAAGCCGTTTGACCCAACCGTCTCGACCCTCATCCCCATCCCAATCGTTACTTAGGCTTAACAAGTGGGAAGCGGCCTTCGGCCGCACGCGGCGCTTCGCGCCGCGGCCGAACCGTGGCTTATTGTGGTCCAAAAAACTTTTTGTATCTTACTACATCTACTCTTACTGCCTTGCTGTTTTGTTTGCAACGTGTAAGGCTTGCAGCGCCAATCAGCAGCAGCAGCAGCAGCAGCCGCAGCCAATGGGCATCGAGCTTTGCTGCTGCTGCTGCTGCTGCTGATTAATTGCGGAGGTGGCGGGAATTGCTCATTCTGAGGGGCAATGAGCGCCTTTCCCACCACCTCCTTCCCCGCTTTTTCCCCGCGAGCGCCCGGGATCCGCCCACCCCCGGGCGCTCGTACCGGCGGGAATCCTTATATCCTGTAGACAGTACCTGTTCCTGTACCTGTACCATTGTAATCTATACAATTCGCAAATGCGTGTGGCAAACGAGACAAACGAGACAAAAATATGTACTGCCGTGCGTGAACTATTTGTCCTGAACTCAACGACCAGCAACAGTCGATTACAACGGTAGCTTTGATTGTTGAGCTATAAAATGTTAACAGACGACCTCAGTTGAAACGTAAAAACCAAGATAACCTGCGCATCGTTGGCCGACGACGTAGACCGCAAGCACTGCCCATACCAATAATATTGTGTTAGATGCTTTTACGCCACCCCTGAAATGCCAAGATGCCAGGTTTCCAGCAATAAGGTCCACTGCTTGGCAGCGCATGAGCACCCGGGCTTAACCTTACAGCTATCATCCAAAAATTGGATCCCTTGTTGGACGACCACTTTTTGCCTGTCCATGGCGCTGGATAGTGAGCACTCCACTTGACGTTCTTCCTAGACTCTTTTCATCCCGTATGATGGTTTCCATTAAAACACTGGAACAAAACGAACGCCTCTGAATCCTGTTGGGCGTCCACTCTACTTCGAGCACGCTTTCCTGATAGTTGAATACTTCTGGATGGCACCAGTGTCTGTAGTAACTTTACAATCCCATGCCTTTGCGATAGGAAAACATGATCAGTAAAACAGTAACAAAAATTTGTTACCAAACGTAATCGGAACAAATCGCACTCAAAGAACCACGTTTGTCAGAGTTCATGCCGACCATCGATCCACACCTCATCATCTCACAGTTCATCTGAGAAAAGCATTTTGAAGTTCCATAACTGGTATCCCAATCAGCTGTACTACCCATGCTTCCGAAATCAATGTCGTCGTAGTCGACGGCTGAAGTAGTTGTACAATGAGCTGAACACATTCATGGTAGCCACTTGAAACAATTCGTCCCCACGCGTCAAGTCCAAAAATTTCAGCACAAACTTATCACAAATATCGTCACGATATCTAGAAACGGCAGTACCGTCAGGTCTGATGAACTCGTGGGTGCCGCCGCCACGAGCGTCATTGGAAGAATATACGACGAAGGTAGATTCATCGAACTTTGCGAAACGACTGCAACCAAACTCGTGTCGGAAATTGGTGAGCACATGACGGGCAATTCGCAAATGGTGATCCTTTCTTTGCACCACGCCGGCATAATGTGGGAATGTATCGCTGAAATAGTCACTTACGCTTCCAATACCGGCAGGAGAGGCGGCGATGTTTGTGACATAGTACTCCAAAGTACTTAAGTTAATAGAAGGTAGGAGTAGACACTTGCTCAACAACGAGCTCTGCAGACGCTGTTTACGAGCACTGCGACTGATCATGGTAAGTCCGAGATGAATTATGGTGCCGTCCTCGACGCGGTGACCTGGCATGTACAGAACGGCACAAAATCCAAGCGCTTGTTCGTTGTCAAAGACAATAGACACAACGCGATTGTGAAAGGCTTTGGGCGAATGGAAGAGGGCGTGGTTGGGAACGCACTGCACGGAGGCCTTTGCAACGTATCGGAGAGATTCACGGAGCTGCTCGAGCTGTTGATCGGTCATCCAGCGACCAGGCTGATCATAGGTTACAATGTAGCGACCATTCGGAAGGGGTGAGATCCATTCGGACACCAACGGAAATGGGAGCCAAGAAGGGTTACTATCGGACTTGATAGTTCTCAAGGGAATAGAGGCACGAACGTTCGCCACGTGCGCCAGAATGCGCAGGATCAGGACAGAGATATTTTGCACTCTTCGAGTAAGGGAGCATCGGGGTAAGCGGATAAAGATCGGAACCAAGAGCGGCGATAATAAAACAGAGAGAATAAACGCAAGCGCACTTCTCAGTGCGACGATGACAGCAGAGCGCTGCGGGGAGGGCAGACTACAAATCGGAGGATGAGGCATGGCGAAAGCGCGCTGAGCAGTACGACGGTACTTAGTGAGCACGAACGCAAGATGTCAATGCGATTCGGCGCTGCCGACGAGTGGTAACAAGGACGCATGGCCATTTATATAGCGGCCGTTCACGGCGCTGATTGAATGGGAAGGAATCGATAGCTGTACGCTTGTAAGGTCACGGAGCGCACCGGGCGAGGAGAGATTCAACAACACGGGAGGCGATGTGGCTTATAACGGAGGATGGTCGCATCGACAGCGACGGTGGGACGATGCGAGCCAATGTTTTTGCAGAGGGGCGGATGAGCAGATTCACGGTGAACCGCAGTGTTGAACGCGGAGGCGCAGCAGTTGCGGCGCCCAATTAGCGTCAGCCGCAGCCGCGCAAAGATGCAATCATCGAATCTGCAGCCATTGGCCATTCCGAATGTCTCCAGTGCACTCGCTGCTCAATCACGTGACGGCGGCTTTGTGAACCGCCTGTTGCATGAACCCGCGAAATCGCCGATTCTGTTGTGCTGGTGCTGTAGGTTTTGATCCAGTCTCTTTGCTACACACACGCGCCGCACGTGGAGTTCGTGTTCCACGTGGAATGCGTATGCCGCGTTTCACGCGTGGACGCTGGCCGTAGAAGATCTTTGGCCAGCTCCCGGCATCGCCAGACACATGGTGATCAACGGTACCCTTGTAGCGTTGGTACCTTTGTAACTTTTCTTGTCGAGGGAAAGATTTGCACTTCACTTGCAGATACGTGCATGTCGTGCACCACCGTCGCGTTCTTATAGCATCAGCTGCTCTCCTTGTGCGCCCTTCCACCATGCCTTGCACGCTCCTGCTCAGCTGCCACTCATCTTCGCCGTCATGAGCTCCACCTGCTTTGCGTTCCTCCCGCCGCAGCCGCTGCCGCTCCGTCGCGGCCGCTTCGCCCGCGCGCCTCGCTGCGTGCCGCGCGCCTCCGCCAAGCCGCCGGTGCGCGACACGAAGCCCGCCACACCGCCCGCCACGAGCAGGACCAGAGCGCCGGTGCCGCCGCGCCCGCAGAACTTGCAGGTGGTGCTCGACCGTTTGGCCGACACTTTACTCGATGCCAAGATTCATTATTCGCGTCTGTTCAGTACCGCGCCGCAGCAGACGTCGCCCCAGGGGCCGCGCGTCGTCGTGTTGGGCTCCGGCTGGGCTGCGCATTCGTTTGTCAAAGTGGTTGATCACACGCAGTTTCAGAGCGTCACTGTCGTGTCCCCGAGGAACTTTTTCTTCTTCACGCCCTTGTTGAGCGCTACGGCAGTCGGAACTGTCGAGTTTCGCTCCATTGTGGAGCCCATACGAAAAGCGAATCCGTTTGTTGATTACTATGAGGCGTATGCGGTCGATGTGGATGTGGAGCGCCGCGTCGTCAAATGCGAGAAGGGTCAGAGAGAGGGCGTGCCTTCCGCGAATGCAGTATGTTTCCAGATTCCTTACGACGTTCTTGTGGTAGCCGTAGGAGAGACCACCACCACCTTTGGCGTGGAAGGCGCCAATAAATATGGCTACTTTCTCAAGGAGATCTCAGATGCGAGGCGTCTTCGAAACAGTATTTTGGATGCCTTGGAGAAGGCTGCTTTGCCTTTATGGACTGACCAGCAGCGGAAGGACATGTTGCACATTGTCGTCGTGGGTGGTGGACCCACTGGATGCGAGTTTGCCGGAGAACTGTCTGACTTTGTCCAAAATGACCTCGCACCGCGATATGGCAAGGAGCTTGTGTCTTGCATTCGTGTGTCGTTGCTGCAATCGGGAAAGTCTTTATTGACGCAGTTTGAAACATCCTTGCAGCAGTTGGCGTTGCGCTCGTTTTCTGGACGAGTTGACGTGCAGTTTGGTGCGAGGGTGACTGATGTGACCGGCGAAGAAGTGGTGTTACAGGATGGCACCAGAATTCGATATGGTTTATTGGTGTGGGCCGCTGGTAATGGTACCAGACCTATTGTGAACTCGCTCATGTCCAAGCTGGATAACGATGCCGATTTGGATGACGTGCCGCGGAGAAAGAAGTTACCGGTGGATGGATGGTTGCGAGTGATTGGATTGAGGAATGTGTTTGCGATGGGAGATTGCGCACAGATGGTTGACGGCGCGCTGCCTAGTACCGCACAAGTTGCTGGTCAACAAGGCGCTTTTCTTGCAAGTAAGTGGTTTTGTTTTGTTTTGTTTTGTTTTGCTCGCAGCGGCGATATGCGAATGAGGCTTGTACTGACAAGCTTTTGGTGATGCTTTTGGCAGGATTGCTTTCGAAGGCTGAAGCGAACAGCTTTGAGAACGAGGAGGACCTTCCGGTGCTGCGAGACTCGGGCGGCAGACAGATGAGGGCATTCAGTTTTTTATCTTTGGGCATCATGGCATATCTTGGAAACGACCGTGCAGGTACGTGTGTTTATACACTGCTTTGATTTGAGGGGGTGAGCGTAAATACTGACGTGGATGTTTTGTGAGCGACGTAGTTGTTCAGGTGGAGGCTACACCGACGAAGAACGTAGCAATTGGAGGTCGCATAGCTTATGCTCTGTGGCGAAGCGTGTACGCTGTGAAGCAGGTGGACGTTCGAAATCGCATTCTTGTGCTGTTTGATTACTTCAAGAGTCGCGTATACGGACGTGACATTTCGCAGTTCTGAATGGTACTTTGTAGCAACAAGGTGTTGTTGAGATGTGTATGAGGTATGAGATTAGGTTGGGGGTTGAAGTCTCATTTTATGTACAAGATTAGGTTGGGGGTTTAAACTTTATTTTCCGACACACACCGTTGAGTCGTACACATTGGTGCGTCCACTTTGGTGGTGTTCTCTGTTAGGGTTGTGTTTGCTGAGTTGTGACGAAGAGTGAAAAACTTTTGCATGGAGTCGCGTTGATGGATTATCCTTTTGACAAGGGTGGGACGAACGCGGCCCACGGTGACGAATAATTTGTGCGGCAAGCGGATCATACGCGCGGTGTGATGCTCCGTGACTGCCAGCCGCGGGTTACTACCTTCGCAAAGCAAATTAAGAGTCGTTCGGCGGGTCGCAGCGGTGATCGGAAGGAGAAGGGCGGTGGAAGCTCGTCCCGGCAGGTCAAAGCTGTTGACGCTTCTCGAGCCGACACCCAACCACAGCGTGGCGTTTTGGTTTTGCAAAGCGCAGGAGTGTGACAGTGGCGGCGATGGGATCATCCCAGCGGCGGTGTGACGCGCATCGTCGCTCGAACAGGCACGTGTGCCGCTTGATTTGTTGTGCGCGCGTGTGAATGGGCGCCGCCACGAGAGCGCCGATGTGATGGTGGCTGTATGACGTCATTTGCGGCGTTGCGTGCGCGCAAATCGCGAAATTTCAATGTGCGCACTGTGGTTGGTTGCGCGCCACATTGCGTGGCGCAAGCTGTCGAGGCGCGCGCTTCGGTCACGCACGCTTTTGGCGGCCGCGCGAGACAGCGTGGTGCGTGATGGCGCGCGCGCGGTGCGTTGGACGAGTGTGGCTGGCGCGGGCGTCTGGTGGAGTGAGAAAGCGCGGCCGAAGGGGCGCAAGCGCGACCAGAAGAGCGGAAGCGCGGCCAAAAGAGCGCCGAGCTCGGCCAGCGGGCAGAAGTGTGTGAGCGTTGGCTGTGGTGGTTTTCATGCACAAGGGTTGTGTGTACCGTCGTCGCATCTTTGCGCGACGAGCACGATTTTGCAGGGTGGGAGAGTTTGACAGAATGCGGCGAAGACAGTTGTGTGACACACAAAAAATTTCAGACGGCGATCGTCGAGCTTGCAGCATTTTAATATTCTACATCTCCACAAGGACACAAAGTAGACAGCAAGTGAGAAAGGAGGAGAGGGGGAGGGGGTGGAGGGGGGGGGGAAAGATTTCATTCATGGTGCCATTCCAATCTAGCAGCCACTTCTGCCGCATCCAGAGCACGTTCTCCAAGCCACAGAGTAGCCATGTGATCTCTCTCCTGCTCCGTGCCCAAAAGCTGCTGCTCCTCCTCATCATCCGAGTAGCTCACATAGTGACCTTGTTCCAACCTCACTCTCTTTCTCAACACCTGCATCTCCAGCACCATACTGTCCACCTCATCCTGCGCCTGTTTTCTCACGCTTTCCACCGCGCGTTGCAGATCATCCACCTGAGCGCGAAGGCTCTCGTTTTCCATCTCGGTCATGGCGAGCTCGCCCAATCTTGCCGACAGCATATCACGTTCATGCGCGGCGTCGCACTCGCAGCCCATGAGCGACTTGGCGCGCCTCTTCTCCGCCAGCGTGTTGCGCGCCGACTCCAGTCGCGACAGCGTGCGCGTGGGAAAACGCGCCGAGAAGCGACGCGACGCGTCGGGGCGCGAGTGGCGGTGGTGCACACATGCAGTTTGGTGCGACGCGCGCGGGCGATCGGGCGCGGGGGGTACGGCGGAGGCGGGCGAGGCGGTGAGAGGCGACGTGGAGAGCTGCGAGGAGGAGGAGGAGGAGGCGGTTTTGTGGCGACGGTGAGTGAAGTTGCTGGGCGTGCCGGGGATGTTTGATGGGGTTATGGTTTCGAAGGCGGGTTGTTTGGAAGTGGGTTTTGGGGAGAATTGGGGGACCAGACGCTTGGAGAGCAGGTTGGTGACGCGGTGGATGAGTGCGGATCGCCTTTTGCGACGGGAGGGCGTTTGTGGGGTTTGCATGGTGTGTGTGAGCAGGGAGATGCGTTGGATTCTCTCTCTCAGTGGGCGGGGACAGTGCGGACGTTGTTTAAACAACGACGGGGGAGCAGCGCGGAGACTCGAGACTGCTTTCGGGGCGCGCCTCTTTTATACAAGTGCGCAGTTTGTAAGTGCGGCAGGCGGTTCGTAATGGATTGTTGCGTGACATCATGGCGGTGGGTCTCAAACAGAGGGCGTGATGTGGGGTTGTTTTTGAAACGAATGGTGGCAAGAGTGAGCGGGATATCGCGCAGATTTGACAAATGGCCAGTGGTGGCTTTGCCGATGGCTGTGTGGCACACGGCGCTCGCGATGGGCTATCCGCGCGAAAGGTCGCGGATGCGCAACAGAAGGGGGCGCAAATTGTGTTGTTTACGCTTTAAGCTTCGCAGCGGGTGGTGCGGGAAGGCTTTAGGCCTTTCTGCTTTGCGCTTGAGCTTTGTTTGCACGTGGGCTTATTGCGCTTTTTGTGGTGTGGTGTGCTGGACGGTTGATTGCGCGCTTTTTGATGCGATGATGTTGATCGGGTGTGTTGTGTTGTGTGTTGCGCGGCGGTGGGCACCACACAGATAAGCTTTGTGGGCGCGCCGCCGATTGCGGAACGCATGCGGGCAGAACGTCAGCGACCGCATGTTTTTGTGGCGGTGGGTGGTGGCGGCTGTTTGCGAGATTTTAATTGACAAGACAACGGTGCGGAGGGTGTTGGCGACGACCAAGGGCTGCAAACAGTGCCACGGCCGCAGATGTAATTGTATCGAGAGCTTTTTCTTGTTTTGGGGATTAGCTTACACTATGCGAACACGCATGCACAGTGTACAGCGCTGTGACAAGTGTGCACGTGCACAGCTGTGCGTGTTGTACACGCAGTACAGACATCATGAATTGCTGCTTGAATTGCTCACGCGCGCTGGAGCAAGTGTAAGCGGCACGCGCCTCATCACGACGGTCATCATGACGCAACGCCACGTGCGCGGCGCGCAGCGCTCGTACACGTGTTGGTGCGCGCCCGAAAAAAAAAGGTCATACGCGCGGGAGGAATATTTTTTTTTATTTTTGTTGCTTGTAGTGCTGCCGATCGAGAAGCGTATCGAGACCGCCCGCCGCTGATCATCACGAAGCGCGCGGGACAGCGGCGCGCGCTCCAAGCCGCGTAGCGATGCGCGTTGTGGGGCTGTGTCTGTACAGAAGTGCGAGCACTGAGCTCTTGTCCCAGCAGTTAGTGCGCGCAAGAAAAACCGCTCACCAGCGCTCGCAAACGCGTTGCACCTGCGCCTCGGCGCACCACGGCACAAACGCGTTGAGCGTACAAAGGCGGCAGCACGCAAAGTGACACCCCGCAGACTGCTGCGCCGCGCGTGTGCGCGGCGCGCACACGCCCGACGCGCCCGCCACGCCGTCGTCGCAGCGCTGCTGCAGCGACAGACAGTGACACGCCGCGGGCGCAAACGCGCGCGAGTGGATGCGTGTGCGATCGTAGTTGTCGGCGGTGGTGAGCGTGGCCAGCACGCTGGGCACGGGCGTGGCGCTCATTTCGAGCGACTCGGGGTCGGAGCTGGGCTCCACGGAGATGACGGGCTCGTCGGTGCTCAGCGTCTCGTCGCTGGCGTACGGCGTTTCGGTGGGTAGCATGTCTAACTGCTCATCGTCCGTGGCGACGCGCTGTGTGTGCGGCGTGGCGCGTAGCGTGGGCTGTGAGCGCAGCGCGGTGATATGCGCTTGCGGTGCGTGTCGGAACGGTGAAATGTGGACGACGAGCGAAGTGGTGGGTGCGTTTTGTGTCTCCAACGGAGTGCAGCTCGCAAGCGAACACAACCAAAGCATCATCAACAGTGCGCGCTGCGTACGCATCATCATGCTTTTTTTTGCTGGAGAACGGGAATGTGCGCGGTTGTTGAACCAATGCCACGCTTTGAGCCAGGGGGTTGCAGCTGCGGCGCGGGTTGGGGTTGCGCGCGGGTGCAAGTCGGGCCGCGCCGGACCGATGGCGCAGCCGTTTTGTACCGTTTGAACGCGCCGCGCGCATTGCGGGCGCGCTGGCGCGTGTGCGTGGCGTGCGTGCGGCGTGGAGGGGTGTGGGGGGTGCCTAACGCGCGTGTGTGTCATAGATGACGCGTTGTTTGTCACAAACATCATGTGTGTGCCACAGCTACGTGACGTGCTGCACGTGAGCGCAGCGAGCGGGCGAGCGGGCGAGCGGGCGAGCGCGCTGCTTGTTGCGCAGCGCAGCAAGCTTGGCAGCCTTCACTTTGGCTGCTTGTTGCTCGCACGCGCGGCGGTGCGGTGCGGTGCGTGATGAAGTATCGCGCCGACGTCGATGTGCTGCGCGCGTTGGCGGTGAGTCTGGTGCTGGCGCATCACTACGGATGGCTCAGCGGCGGCTTTGTGGGCGTGGATGTGTTCTTCGTGTTGTCGGCGTATCTGATCTCATCGCTACTACGCGCGTCGCGCGCGCCGTCGCTGAGCACGTTTTATGTGCGCCGCGTAAGGCGGCTGTTCCCGGCGTTGTTTGTGACGCTGTGCGCGGCGTTGTTGCTGGCGTTTGCGCTGGAAGATGTGCCCACGCGCGACACCAGCCTGGGCGTGTTGAGCTCCATGTTCTCCGTGAGCAACTATTACTTTGCAAGTACGGTGGACTACTTTGCGCCGACGTACCCGAATCTGCTGCTGCACACGTGGTCGCTGTCCGTGGAGGAGCAGTTCTATCTGCTGTGGCCGCTTGTGTTCCGCGTGTTGCAGCGCCGTCCGGCCGCCATCTTGTTGCTTGGCGTGTTGTTGCTGCTCGTCACACAGCTGGCGCTCGCGCATTATCCGCGTCACGTGTTTTTCGGCGCGCCGTTCCGCGCGTTTGAATTCCTCGCGGGAGCCTACGCGTCGTTTCATCATCACGGCGCCGCCGCCACCGCCGGCGCCGCCGCCACGCCGTCGCCGTCGCCGTCGCCGTCGCCGTGGCGCCTGCAGCTGCGCACCGAGCTGGGCTTCTCGCTGGGCTTGCTTGCCATTGTGTTGCCGTCGTGCCTCTATTCGGCGAGCACACCGTTCCCGGCGCTTACAGCGCTGCCGCCGGTGCTCGGCACCGTGGGCGTGTTGCTGAGCTCCTCCTCGCGGCTGGGCGCGCGTTTACAGCGCCGCGCGGTGCTGTATCTGGGGCGCATCTCGTACAGCGTGTATCTGCTGCATTGGCCGCTGCTGGTGGCGGCGCGCACGCTGCTGGCTGTGGAGCAGCTGTCCGCCATTCAAAGCGCGCTTGCGCTCGCGCTCACGCTGCTGTGCGCGTGCGCGCTGCACACCTTTGTGGAGACCCCGCTGCGATGCGCGTCGGATTCCACCACCGCGGCGGCGCTCACGCCGCACTGGCTGCTGCCGCCGGCGCTGCTGCTGGCGGCGGCGCTGTATGGCGTGCACTCATCGTCAGCTGCGCGCCTTTGTGAGTGCAACGGCTCTGCGTCCGCGTCGTTGTTAAGCGCCATCACCACGCACGCCGTGAGCGGCAGCGCGTCCAACGCGAGCGCATCGTCGCCGTTTGACGCGCGCAGCCTGGGCGCGCCGCGGTGGTCCACGTCGTCGCCGTACTCGCTGGTGATCGGCGACAGTCACGCCAGCGTGCTGGCGCCGTTCTTCGCGTACCTGGGCGCGCGCTACCGCGCGCACGTGCAGCTGCGCGCGCTGCCGGCGTGCTCGCCGCTGTACGGCGTGCACAAGGTGCGCGTGTCCATCGGCGTCGGACAGAGCTCCGTGTCGCTGGCGCAGCTGCAGCAATGTGAACGTGCCGTGGACGAGTGGCGCGCGCACGTGAATGAGGCGGCGGTACGGCGCGTGTTTCTTGTGAGCCGCTGGAGCACCGCGTTGCAGCCGGGCGAGTACTTCTCGCGCGGCCCGTTGGCGGAGTACCGCTTTCGCGACGCGCATCATCATCACTCGCAAACACGCGTGCCGTCGCTGAATGAATCGCGCGCGCTGTTCGAGCGCGCGTTGAGACACACTGTGCGCGAGATGCGCGCGCGCGGCAAGCAGGTGGTGATTGTGGGCGAGCCGCCCGATTTGGGACGCGGCACGTTCAACTGCAAGCGCTGGTTGCGCCGACTGCGGCGCGCGGGCGGCGCGGCGTTCGAGCAGCAGCGCTGGACGGAGCGCGAGCAACCGGCGGCGTGCGTGGGCGCGCGACGCGCGCTGGTGATGGCGCGACTGCGCTACGTGAACGACGTGATTGGCGCGGTGGCAAACGAGACGGGCGCGCGCGCGCTGCTGCTGAGCGATTATCTGTGCGACAACGCGCGCTGGGACGCGCGCTACTGCCGCGTGGTGAGCGGCGGCGGCGTGCTGTACCGCGACAGCGACCACGTGAGCGAGCTCGGCGCGGTGTACCTGGCCACGCGCTGGGAGAGCGACCGGCGCGGCTGGTTTCCGCGCGAGTGGACGCCGTCCTAAATATAGCACATGGGGGCCGCAACTGCTCGGCTGCAACTCTGCATCTCCCTCCCTTTTGGTAGCTACTACCCTTGTACGTTTACAGCGCGCGCAAACGGTCGCCACAACAGTTGGACCGACGGCGCGAGCTCCATAGTTAGAAGCAAACCTGCCCCAGCGCAGCAGGCGGCGCGCGCGGCTCTGCGTTGCGCGCGGCTCTGCGCGCGCAACGCGGCGCAGTAAAGGGTTCGTGTGTGCGTCAGTACTTGACAGAGCAAGGCGCGCACGGCTGGCGCTCGGCACGATGCGCGCCACCAGCGCGCGAGCGTTTGTCGAGCAGCAGCAGCAGCAGCAGCAGCAACATGTTCGACGTGAATGACGTGAACGACGACGAGCTGCAGCGGCGCGCAGAGGCGCAGCGGCAGCAAGAGGCGCAGCAACTGCTGCTGCTGCCCGCCATGGTGAGCGGCCACGAGAGCAAGATGCGCCGCGCGCTGCACGCGCTGCACAGCGGCGAGCTGGCGCGCGCGCGCGAGGCGGCCAAGCTGCTGGACGACGCGGTGGGCATCCACGAGCACGCCGGCGGCGTGCGCGGCTACACGGTGTGGAGCGCGGTCGGGCTGCGCTCGCTGCCGGCGTACCTGGTGCGCCCCGTGGAGTACGAGCGCGTGGCGCGACGACTGAACGCGTCCGAAATGGAGGTGGCGCTGGTGGTGCGCGCGGAACGCCGACAGACGTGGTACTACGGCGACGTGGCCGACACGGAGGCGGGCGGCGAGTACGCCATGCGCGCCGCGCTCAGCGGCGTGCGCTTCGCGCAGCGCGTGCTGCAGTGGCTGGACGGCGCGCGCGCGCGCGGCATCTCGGCGGCGGCGGGCGCGGCGCGCAGCGAGTACGTGCGCGCCATCGAGGCGCGCGAGCGCGAGCGCGCGGTGGAGCTGGGCACCATGTTGATGGGCGCGGAGCTGCGCGGCGGCGCGCGCCCGGACGCCACCATGCTGGTGCGCATGGACAGCACGGAGCGGCGCGCGTGCGCGGCAAACAACATCGGCTTCCTGCTGCGCGCGGGCGGCGCGACGCTGGCGGCGGACGCGGCGGAGGCGGAGCAGTACTACAAGCTGGCGGTGGGCTGGGGCTCGGCGTGCGCCGCCAGCAATCTCGGCCAACTGTACGCGGTGGGCGCGCGCGATGTTCCGCGAGACGGCGCGCGCGCACGCGCGCTGCTGCAGCTGGCGCTGGCGCGGGGGGAGCGCTCGCACGCGCCGCGCAACTTGGCGCTGCTGCTGTGGCGCGGCGCGGCGGGCGTGAGTCGCGACGTGAACGCGGCGGCGTCGCTGCTGCTGCTGGGCGTGCGCGAGGGCGACGCGTCGGCGCGCGCGCGCTGCGCGCGCTCGCTGCGCGCGTTGCGCCGCACGTGGCGCTTCGCGTGGGGCGCTCCCAAGCGCCTGCGCGCACAGGTGGACGCCACGCTGCGCGCGCTGCCGTGAGCGCCCTCAGAAAAGGGCGCGCGCTGTCAGCCGTGGCGCCGCTGTCAGCGCGCGCGCGCCCCTTTTTTGGTTCTTTTTTTTTTTTTTTGGCAGCGGCGCTTTTTTTGGCGCCGCAGCTGCGCTTTTTGCGGCGCGCTCATCTCGGCGCGCGCGCGCGTGTGGCGCAGCGGCAACCGTGCGAGTTCGGCGAGAAAAGGGCACGGAAGCGCAGGGGGGCAGCGAGCGCCAGTTGAGAGCGCCACGGAGAAGTAACAGAGCGAGAGAGGAACAGAGAGAGAGAGAGAGAGCGCGCGCGACAAAGCGTCATGGAGCCGTCTTTGATGCTGCAGTCGTGCACGCCGTCGCCGTCGCTGCGAGTGTTGGTGGCCGCCGTCGCCGATGCGTTGCGTCCATGGCTTCCGCAGCTGTGCGCGCCAAAGTCCGCGCCGCCGTCTTCGTCGTCGCCGCCGCCGCCGCGCACGCCCAAGGCGCTGCGCGTGTTGCACGCCGCGCTCACTCGTTTGATGGGCGCGCTGTACGCGTCCGACGCGCCCTTCTTCGAGCCGGCGGCGCGACGTGACGTCGCGGCCGCGCTCGCCGAGCTGCGCGAGATCGCGCTGCGCGCGCGACACCGCCGCGCGCCGCGCCCGCGCATCCGCGTGGACCGCGCCAGCCGCGCGTACGGCGCGAATAGGACGTCGCCGTTGCCGCCGCCGCTGCTGCCGCCGGAGAGACGGCGCGTGGCGTGTGTGGCCAACCGCATTGACACGCTGGTGCAGATCGCGCTGTGGAAACGACGCGCCGCGCTGGCGCGCTCGCCGCCGCCGCCGTCGCAGCAGCAGCGCGCCGCGCTGCGCGCGCCGCGCGCGCATAGAACGAGGTCGCCGCCGGCGGTGGCGGCGTCGAGAAGCGCGGAGTTGCAGCGTCGACCGTGGTACTTCTCGCTGGTGCAGAGCCCCATCACGCCGCTGCGCTCGCGCAACTTGCTGGCGGCGCGCGACGGAGAGTCCACGCTGGCCATGTGGCGCGCGCGCCGCGTGTCGGTGCGACTGATGCGTTCGGGCTACGCGCGCTTCCTGCGCGAGGCGGACTACCGCTACGCGCTGGGACAGAGCGCGCACATCCCCGCGCTGTGCGGCGCGCACTGGGAGGCGGCCGCGTCGTCGTCGTCGTCGTCGTCGTCGCCGCGCGGCGGCGGCGGCGGCGGAGGCGGAGGCGGAGGCGGCGGAGGAGGCGGCGGCAACAACAACAACAACAACAACTGCGTGGGGTACATTGTGATGCGCGTGTGCAGCGGCTCGTCGCTGGACCACCTGGTGCGCCAGTGCAAAATCCCAGACACCGTCACGCACCTGCGCGTGCTGCAGCGCGTGGTGGCTGCATTGTTGTTTGCGCAGCGCGTGCATCCGTCCATCACCCACCAGGACCTGCACCCGGGCAATGTGTTGCTCACGCCGCCGCCGCCGCCGTCGTCCTCGTCGCCGCCGTCGTCGCCGCGCACGTCGGCGCAGCTGTCCGTGGTGCGAGCCGCGTCGCTGCCGCAGTCGCACGCCGCCGCAAAGCGCTCGCTCGCCGCGCAGACGTACATCCCCACCTCCAACGTCACCACGCGCTCGTCGCCGTCCAACCACAGCGATCTGCACGCCGCGCCCGCCGCCACTGCCGCCGACGCCGCCGCATGCATCTCCGACAACGTGCCGTCGTTCTGCTCGTCCACCTCCGCCGACTCCGCGTCGCACACGCATCCGTTCGTGCCGTACGCCGTGCATGTGGTCGACTTTCCGCACGCGCACGAGGCGCACGGCATGCGCGCCGAGTGCTCGTGGCGCGCCAACGCCATGCTGTCCGGCTACTGCGCGCCCGAGAAGGTCACGCCCTCCATGTGGAGCGCCGTGGCGCACCACGTGCACAACCCCAACCGTCGCGAGCACGAGCGCGAGCGCCGCATCATGCCCTCCGCCTCCTCGCCGCCGTCCGCCGCAGCCGCAGCCGCAGCCGCAGCCGCCGCCGCCACCAATGGCCGCCACAGCCCGCGACCGCAGACGCCCAACATTGGCGCAGTCGCGCGCCGTCGCAGCAGCAGTAATATCGCCGCCAACGCCGTCATTGCCATGCCGCCCTCGCGCTCCAACTCGGGCTCGCAGCGCCAGCAGTTTGACAACGAGACGTATGCGCTGTTCGGCGACGACCACCTCAACCCGGAGCTCAACGCCGCGCAGCACGCGCACCACAGCGCGCTCATGCACGTGGGCTCGCCCACCCCGCTGCACTCCGCCGCCCATCTGCTGCCCAACGGCGCCGTGGCGCAGCGCCTCACCGCCGCGCAGAGCGTCGTGGAACAGTCGCTGCGCACCGCGCAGCATGCCATTGATAACAATGCCAAGAACGTGGTGCATCGCCGCCGCCGCCTGCCCACCTTCTCCAGTGACGACTTTGTCGGCCTCACGCGCCGCCGCCGCTCGTCGGACCTGTCGCATCTGCAGTCGGACATTTTGCCCTCGGAGAACAAGGGTCTCACCAAGATTGACGTGTGGAGCGTCGGCTGGATCATGTACTATATGGCCACCGGGAGACACCCGCCCACCGATGCGTGGGCGCGCACCAACATTGCCGACGAGCTGGATTGGAGCGCCGTGCCGCTGGAATGCAGGCCTATTATTCGCATGTGCATTCAGACCGATAAGGAGAGGCGCGCGTCGTTGCGCGAGGTGAAGAGGAAGATCGATTCTACGCTGCAGGCGCTCATGTTTGCCAAGGGGCTGGCGCTGTTGGACAGCGAGAAGAGCGCCGCTTTTATGCTGCTGGACAAGGCGGTGGGTATCAAATCCGTGCACGCCGCCTCACACACATCCTCCTCTGTTACCGCCATGAAGCCGCCCATCTCGCCCACCTCTGTTGCCGCGGCGTTTGGGGGCGACGACAATGAACCGGGCACCTTTGTTCGCGACGCGGAACTGCAGCCGCTGGCTGATCTCGACGACGCAGCGGTGGGTGATGATGATGTTGATGATGATGTTGATGATGGGGAGGAAGGGGAGGAGCAGAGGCACCACAAAGTGCTTGGGCTCAACGACAAGACGCGAGTTGCTCTTGCGGCTCTGCCTTTGTGCGTAGTCAGAAGGGTGGAATGGGAGGCTGCGGCGCACTACTTGCGTCGCTCCGATGAGGAGATCAGGGCGCTGCGCAGCGCGCTCATGACCGAAAAGTGGAACAAGAACGACGTGAGGAATGGAGCCGCGGCTATTGACTACCTGAAAAAGCGCAGCCTCGAGAGGGTGTCCTCCGCGCAGAGTGCGCTCGGCTGGGTGTATCGTTGGGGCGCTGGGGGCAGCCTCAAGAACGTGTCAGCGGCGATGCGCGAATGGGAAAAGGCGGTCGCTGCCTCGGGCGACCCGGAGGCGTGCAATGGGCTGGGGCTGTTGTATCACCATGGCCGAAACGATGTCGGCGTGGATGGGGAAAGGGCTCGCTACTACTACCAGATTGCAGTGGATCAGGGATATCCGCCTGCTGCAGTGAACCTGGGAGTGATGCTTCACGACGGCGCCGCCGGTCTCGAGCCGGACGGCGTTGCGGCGCGGGGTCTGTATGAAATTGCGTCGCGACATGGCGACGCAATTGCCGCAAACAATTTGGGTCTGCTGCTTCGGCATGGTGCTCCGGGCGTGGAGATTGACGCTCCTGCCGCCGTTCGCGCGTACGAGCTGGCAATTGAAAGACAGGAGCGTCATCATGCGTGCAGGAATTTGGCCGAGCTGTTGTGGGAAGGCGCCGCGGGAGTTGCTCCGGCGCGTGCCAATGCGGTGGAATACTTTGCGATGGCCATTTCAAGAGGGGACGCGGGATCGAAGAAGGCGGCGTGTAGCGCGCTGAGACAGCTGCTACAAACGTCCCTCAAGAATAGGGAACACATTTCAAATGCACTCATCGACAAGTGCAGTCGGTTACTTGGCGAAGGACGCGGTGGAAACTGACCTTTTTGTCTTGTACACGTACTGGTTCAGGTTTCGACACCCCGTTCACGATGTTGCTCTTATTATTAGTCTCTTTTGAAGGCGTGTGTTTGGAAGCAATACTATATATGCCTCATGTACAGCACCAACATACATAACAAATGATATGGCGACTGCTACCAAACGGTGGTAGCAGCGCTCTATCTTCACACAGCTAGCGTTGCTCGCGATAGCAATTCTTTTTTTTCCGATGTTAAACCGCGACGCGGATTTGTGTACAGGAAAGTGTTCCTTACCATCAAACAGTTAAAGGTCCCTTTCGTAGAAGGCAGCTCTCATTTCGCTCTCTCGATCTCGCTCTCTCTCTCTCGCTCTCGCTCTCTCTCGCGCTCTCGCTCTCTCTCTCGCTCTCGCTCTCGCTCTCTCTCTCTCTCTCGCTCTCGCTCTCTCTCGCGCTCTCGCTCTCTCTCTCGCTCTCGCTCTCGCTCTCTCTCTCGCTCTCTCTCTCGCTCTCTCGCTCTCTCGCTCTCTCGCTCTCTTGTTCGTGAGTATGCTGGCTCAACTGCAGCGTAACGCGTAAAGTTTCTACTCAAGGAAGCGTTCTTTCGCTGGGAAACCCTGCATTCCATCAGGCTGTCGCGCAAGCCAATGTTTCAGCTGTGCGAATTGCTATAGCAATTCGTTTGTAAAGCGTTGGGCTCCCGAAGATGTCCTGCAGATGAACCGGAATTGAGGTCATCATGATGGTGGTCCGTCTTTTCTCTACGACTTGTTCAGAGCAGGTTGTTTGCTAAAACGACGCCAACGTAGATCAAATGGCATGAGGCTAGAGCATGGTTCTGCAAGATCTGCAGGTTAACATCTTGATCGTGGAAGATCCAGAAGTTTGAGGTTGTGCTGTCGTTTGTCTGCTTGTGCAATCCTACAACAGATCTCTGCGGACAGATGCGAAGAGCACCGACAAACTCCCAGCCGGACAATCTGGTCATATCTGACATTTCTTTTCCAGTTTCATACGAGCTCGTACAGCGCATAAACATCAAGAGTGTCGTAGTACCAACAGCGCTACTTACTTCCGAGCACCGTCTCGTTTGCTTGCACTTTTTACGAAAGGTTTGAGAGTAGAACGCACGACGCTCACGAAAAGCAGGCTTCCAGGAAAACTTGCGCCATCTGTGCGTACATCATTTTGGTGTTGCTCGAAACTCAGATCGTCGAGAACGCAAAAAAGTTTTTGTGAACCAAGCAGCTCACGCATATTCGTGCGTTTGTTACGCCTTCTGTTGCTTTGGCATTAACAGATCGTTCTGAACTTACTCAACCCCACCCCCCCGCCGCCAAAAAAAAAGTTTGGACCATTGAGATACGAAAAGCAAGCCAGCTGGCCATTCTCGGTAACAGAGCAAGCTTACACACTGAACAAACATCCCTAATGAAATCTTCATTGCTGCAGAATCTCAGTTGAGCCACGCTAAAACACGGATAAGAATGAGGAATCAGGAAGAACTGCTGGTTGTATTGGAGAGAATCACGTTCATCTTTTGTGCGTGCGAACGAACATACATTTTTCCCAGTGACTTCTCCTTGTTCCAGTGAGGGCGATGTTTCTTCCAGAACTGCGCGAGATCAGCATTTCTCATTGTCCATAGAATGGTTTTCCCTTGGTTTGTGAAACTTGGATGACTCCGTAGGGCTATATTTATAATCATAAATCATTTCTACTTCTTGACCTTTCCGTACTCATTGTTTCCGGCGGCAAGACAGGAAAACAGAAACGGTTACTTTATCGTGCATACGTACGCTAGATTTCATGTAGGAGGCACTCAAGGCAGGTGAACGAGAAAGGCCGCCGTTAGCACAGCTTACTATTAGCATGCGCAATGTAACTACGGTTACTCGTAGGACGGCTTTCTCCGAAGAACTGATATTATAGATATACATACATACATAAACATACCGGACATCAGGTTGCCGGGAGCAAATGATGCGTCATTGATTTTGTCTAGTCATCGATCACAATGAAGAACAGATAACGAGACCAAAGTACTAATGTAGAAGTATCCTATGATTACAGGAGATTTTTCTCTGGTGGGTCAAGGTGACTGTTGAACACTGTTGTGCGTTGCAATGTATCTTCGCATCGCAAGAGTTCATCGCTTATCGTTGCTTTAGGGCGTCCACACACGGACTCTCCATTTCTGTTAAAAGTTGCGATGGAGTTAAAGAACACCAACCCTGTTATTTGGATCAGGAGGCATTGCAAACTTTCTTGTTGTAAGGAGTACCCCTTACTAATAAGGGTTATTTGATATCCCAATTTAGAAGTGTACCATGCAGCTTTCATGCAGATCGTGGATGCCATTGTGGCCGCATGGTTACAATCTGCAAAAACGCAACAGGCCACAGCCGGATAAGATAAGCATATACAGCGCGTCGACGCAATACCTGATGTATTCCAGAAACATAAACAACTAACGCAGTTCTCCAAAAAGGACGAAAGATACGCTGGTCACTGTTCGTCATCAAAGGACTGCAGACAAGTTTTCCTATCGTCATTAGCTGAATATCAATCTGAAATGATGAAGTAGTGAATACTGATGAAGAGCGGTAGCTTCTTTATTGCTTGTCTGTCGTAGGGCTCAGAACCTCAACTTCTTTTTCTTCATTCTCTCTCTCTCTCTTTCTCTCTCTCTCTTTATGAGCACATAAGCCTAATTACAACTTACGGCGTTTCATTCATGGCTTTGGGCACATGAACGTTTCACTTAACGTCCATGGTAGTAGTTCTGTCTCAAAGACGCCTCGAGTAGAATAGCATTAACAACTGGCGTTTTTCTCGGAGAATAGATACCCGACTTGTTGTTGTTCATCATTTGCTGGCTTTGATTAACTGCAACTTTGTCTCTAAACGACTCTAACTTTCATGGCAGGTTGCGGGAAACAATATGGGCAAGACTTTAAACGGATGACAAACTGCCAAGGTTAATAAAGGAGCAGCTGTTCGATTTAGCGCTGACATGAAGCTCCGTGTATGTTTCGCATGTGGTACCCTTACTTCAGAATATGTTGTTCACGCAAAGATAACAAGGTTAATTGTTTCCGAACGCATTCAGAAAGTGGTTTAAAGAAGCTTCAATTCTTTTTGACGCGTACATTTGCTTGTGACAACGTGGTTGTCTGTCGTTTCCTGCCGGGCCTTACGCATGATGGGCGCAACAAATTTAGAAGCGGCTCAATTTAGAAATCTCCCGTAATGTGTACAATACACGCGTTGTGAAGCTTTCCGTAAGCCGTATAATGTGCAACAACACTTTCGTCACCTCAGGTTAACGTTATGAACTAGATGGCGTCTACAAGAGATGTCAAAGTTAGCGATTTGTCTCGTCTGGTTTGGAGGCGGATTGTTAGCTTATAGCCACGGGTATGTCACAGGCAACCATGTAGCTTCAGATTAAAGGCGGCAAAAATGAACACATGTCCGAGCTAATGTTACTCCGATGTACTTCTGTCCGATTCGAGTTTCCAGAAACAATGGAAAGTTTTGTATGGTTGGGAGCTGAATGAAACTCCTCAAGCGAACGAGTTTGCAACACGTATAAAAGCACAAACGCTCTATCGAGAGAGAACAACGCCTCCCAACTCCATTTCCAACACACATCAATTCACAACTACACTCACAACACACACATCAAATATGATTCCCACAAAACGCATCAATCATACATGTGTGCTCATAGCTTTTGCTCTGCACATTGGCTGCTCACAGGCACGTTCGGTGTTCACAGACAAAGTTTGCACGCCATCAAACTGTCCGAATTCCGCCACGCCTCCCACAGACAATGGCCGCTCACTTGGAAACAAGGCATCAGGCGCGTTCAAGGGATACGTGGATACATGGGCAAGTAACGGCGCCTCTACGTTCACAACGGATATGATGGTAACATCGTCTCAAGCGTGGCCGCGAATCTCAGAAGGAACCACTACTCAACAGCATACAGCGGGTTACCCAATCTCTGTTGCGGACTACCTTGCACTTAGAGGGGGTCGATATATCTCGTACAACGGTTGGTGGGCAAAGAGAACAAATGGACCTAATGCTGGGAAATCACCGCGCGGAGCAAGGTACAATGGCGCGTATATCTGGTTGAATCACGCAAACAACTTTAGGTCGGATGGAAAGACTCCTATTTGGCCGTATACGATTGAGATCAATGTGTGGAACCGACATGATAATGGCATTCGATCAGGTGCAAAAAGAACCGCAGACTATTATGATAGCAATGGACGGTATGAAGTGTGGGGACATGATGTGAATGCTGAGGGTGATAAGTTCTATGCTTATTATGTAATCCTGAAGGATAAGACCACCACGGATATGGTGCTCAACGTGAAGGCTCTTTTGCGTCATCTTCTTGATACCACAGATAGGTTGAAGAGCTGGCATCAGTTGATTGAAATCTGCGTGGCGGCGGAAGGACATTCCGGCGCTGATGCGAAGTTCGGGGCGGACATCAATACCATGGGACGCCCTTGAGGTTGAGAGATTCCGCGTTGTGCTTCTCTAGTAGTTGAACGACTGATACCGTTGTTGCAGAACGATAGTAGGCGCAGTGGACCATAATTACGCCGGCTGTGCGAGCATGGTGGTGCATGATAGCTTCAACATTGCTGTGTGTAGACCACTGCGGATTTCTAATAAACGATGTAAACAGTGCTCTCGTACGACGTGCGACGCGGAGCGCACGCGCTGGCGCTTCCAAGCAGCGCAGCACACGGTGTTCACGGCCAGTCGTGTGCACACCGATCGCCTCCGCGTTCACGCTTGTTAAGGACGGCCCTCACTACGAGGAGCTCTATCGCTCTCTCTTTGCCTTCGTTGCGCTCGACAACTTGGCCCTCGATTACTACGGGTTATGTGCCAGTCCAAAGTTTGCATGGTGTGCAAACGTTGCATTACTTTGCATCGCTGAGGTGCATATCTGTACTGTATTCAGTACAACTGGATAGAGGGAAGCGTTGAAGGTAAGCAAGCGGCACGGATTAGATAATTTCATCATGATGATATGCTGTCCCATCTCTGCCACAACAGCGGCGTGGCGGAGAAGAAGGTGGAGAAGAAGATTTTGGACGACACAGAATGTTGAGGAAATAGTTGAGGGAATGCCGTGGGCTGGTTCGTCTCGGCGTTCAGAACAAAGGTTTGGTGCACTCCTGCGCGACTTTGAGCACACTGTTCTATTCGCGACTGTATGCTAGGGCAAATCGTTGAGCGCAAATTCATCTGCATCGATAGTGGTAGCAATCCAAGTAAGGGGAGCTTAGAAAGATCAACAACGAGGACGAATTCGCAAGACGTATAAATCGAGCAGCCCCAGCCGAGGGAGAGAACGATGTGGTGCTTTTGAGTGCAGCTTCAAGTGTGAAGTCACACACACAATTGACATTACGAAGCACACCAATATGGGCATCAAAGGTGGCATGAATCACATGTGTGTGCTCCTAACAGCAATTGCGCTGAACGTTGTGTGCTCGCTGGCAGATTCTGTGTTCATCACCGAACTATGCACGCCATCACGGTGCACAGCTGCATCGCTTCCAGCTGCAGACAATTATCGTTCACTGGGAAACAAGGTATCAAGCGCGTTCACAGGATACTTGGATTCATGGGCAAGTGAGGGCGCGTATACGTTCACGACGGATATGATGGTGACAGGTTCAACAGCTTCTCAAGTATGGCCGCGAATCTCAGAAGGAACCACCACTCATCAGCATACACCAGGGTATCCAATTTCGGTTGCGGACTATCTTGGGCTTGACGGAGGTCGATATTTGTCGTACAGGGCGTGGTGGACGTCGAGAACAAATGGTCCAGACGCTGGACAGTCGCCTCGTGGAGCAAGGTATAATGGGGCGTACATCTGGCTGAATGAGCCGAACAATTATGAGTCAGATGGAAGCACTCCTATTTGGCCGTTTGCAATTGAAATCAATGTGTGGAATCGTTATGACAATGGCATTCGACCAGGCGCGACCAGATTCGAGGATTACTACGACAACGATGGACGGTATGAAGTGTGGGGACATGATGTAGTTGCTGAAGGGTACGGGTTCTATGCGTATTACGTGATCTTGCAGGAGAAGACAATCACTGATATGAACATCAACGTGAAAGAGCTCTTGCGTCACGTTGTAGACAAAAGCGATAGGCTGAAGATGTGGCATGAGTTGATCGAAATCAGCGCGGCGGTGGAGGGACATGTGGGGAGCGATGCGAAATTCGGGGCGGATATTTTCACATTGGGCCGCCCCTGATCACGGCCCTGGGGCCGTGATCACTGATCAGCACTCGCCAAACGAGCTGCCGCTTGGGGCCCAACTGCGCTCACGTGCGCAATCAACGTCGAGACCGCACTTGGCCCGCACACAACGCAGCAAGCCACGAGCACGGAACAAACGCCAGCGCCCAAAAAAACGAAAAAAGCGCACGACACGCACCAATCGCATGCATCGACGCGCAGATATCATGTAGCCCTGTATCCCTCTTCCGTCATCTCTGCTCAATCTCGGCCAAAGCCAAAAACGCCCAAGCTCGAGGACGCTCCAGCACAAGAACGCTGCAGCACGAGAACGCTCCAGCGCCAAGGCGCACCCACAGCTCAAGACCCAGTCTGCTCAAGCACACTCACTGAACGATCGCTCGCGATCGAGCCCTTTTAATTCACACAACGCGAAAAGCTACAGAAAAAAAACTACACGCACAGACACCCACCCACAACACACACAAACACATACACCACAAAAAAAACCACGGGAAGCGCTATCTACGCGCGTAGAAGCGGCACGTTCTCACTCCGCGCCGCACGCGGTGTAGCAAACAGCGACAGCAGCTTTGCCACAAGATCGGCGCCCCATCTCCACACGGCCTCCAAGAAGCCGCTGACCGCCGCGAAGCGCCCAGAAGTGGCAGCTCCGCCATCCACGTCGCGCACAAGCGCGTGGCAATCGTCCTCGGCTACCGCGCTGTCACATTCGTCGTGCACGGGCACAGACGTGTGTTCCGCGCCAGTGGCGCTCACACAGGTGTCGCTTCTCAGCGTGTCGCCCGTATCGATGCTGGAATAACTGTGCGGCGACATGGAAGCCGCTCCCTTTGCGCCCGTCATGGTGTGTTGTTGCAGCTGACGCTCAAGAGACGTGACCAGCGCGCGTTCGGCATCCAATTTGTTCTTGCCATCCAGCAGCTGTTTCTCCAACGCCTCACATCTATCTGTGGCATCGCGCTGCAGCTTTGTCAATCGTTCACATTCATCGGCAGCATCGCGCAGTTGATCACTCACATCATCCACACGTTGCGTGAGTTGCTCCACATTGCTCTGCAACTGTTCGCAGTTCAATCGCAGTTGGTCACGTTCACTTTCCAACGCATCCCTCTGCGCGCCAAGCTCGCCCAACGAATCGTCCACAGACTTCCTGCCTCGCTGCGCCGTCTGCAACGCCTGCTGCGCCGCCGTTCTAGCCGCCACCGCGTCCGCAGCAACCGCCTCAGACGCCCTCAACCTCGCGATGAGCTTTGCATTCAGCGCGCGCAAGCTATGTTCCAACGACGACGGCTGTGCGGGCGCGCTTCCTCGTCGTTGCTGCGCGTGTTTGGCGCGTCTGCCATTGGCGTTCTTCGTGGAGGAGGTCATGTTCGATTGCAACACGCGCGCCGCACAGGCGTAGCGACACTCTCTCAAGACGGTTGCGGCTGAGGGCGAGCAGCGCGCGCGCGTGCAGCAGGGCAGGGCAGCAGCGGCAGCCGCGGTGCGCGCTTCCCGCGCGCGCAGCGCCTTTTGAAGCGGCTGAGAGAATGCGCCCATCACGCAGCGCGTGCACATTACTTGGCAGCGCTGCCGCGAGCCACAGCGTGGCCTCGCTCACACGTGCACACGTTCCGCACAGCGCGTACACGTACCACAGCGCGTACACAGCACGCACATGCGCGCAGCGCGCACACGCGGTCCACGTGTGGGCCGCGCCACATCCGCCGCCACGTTGGCAGGAGAGGGGGGGACGCCAGTGCTGTCACACACCACCCGTGTCTCGTGACTCGCTACCGCTCACCTCTCGCTACCCTGCAGCGTGCAGCGTCACTTGCACTTCTCAGCGCGCTCTGCGCGTAATCTACCTTCGTGTCTTTCAGTCGCGCTCTGTGTTCAGCCCCGCGCCCCGCCCCCTCCCCCCGTTCTGTTCCCAACCGCCTCCCGCCGTGGCCCCAACTCACCATGCCGTCCAGAATCCGCCACAACGCGTTGGCAAACGCGTTGCCCATCGACTATCGTCACAACAAAACCTTCTCCATCCCGTCGTCGTCGCGCGCCACGCCGGATGATTGGTCCTCCATGGCCGCGTACGCCACCGGTATTATCGCCGCTCGCTACTCGGTGGCCACCGCGCTAGGAAAGTCGCCGGAGAAGGACTCCGCCTCGTTGTCCGAGGCCGCCGACCGCTTGCTCACTTCTCGCGAGGCGTCCATGTTCCTGGACTGGAAGAAGGACCCTAAGTCCGCGCTTCCGTCGCCTGACTGGCGCCGTCTTCGCACCTCTATCACCGGCTCTCCGGCCAATAGACGCCGCTGGGAGCAGTTTGTCCCCGCGCTGGCGCTGCTGTACGGCGACCGTGATGTGAAGCTCTCGGCCGAGCATTGCAAGGGCTGGGCTGAAAAGTATGCAGACCTCATGCCGTTACTGGTGGCCGCGCGTAAGATGCATCGCGCAAGGTACTACGCGCGCTGCGTGGGTTCTTCGTCGTCCGCAAAGCTGGACTTCTTGGAGCTGTTGGCATGCCGCAAACTCATGAGCGAGATTGGCGCGCAGCGAATCAAGGCCAGTGGCAAGATGAAACAAATAAACAAGTATGCCGCCGACAAGGAGGAGGAGTTGTTGAGTCGCATCTCCAGGCTCAACATCACCGATGCGCCCAGTAGTCGCGACTCTGCCACCAAGATGTCCGAAGCGCGCGACGCTGTGTACTCGAAGCTCACCAAGACGCGCACGGAACGCATTGCTGATGCCGCCATGGTGAAGAGACAGAATATTGAGTTGACTTGTCTGGAAACTGCGCTCCGTGTGCGAATCCAGGCGTTGGAGGAGCGTTTGGAGGCGTCTCGTCGGTCGGCGCCGTCCAGCGCGGGCAGGTCTAGATCTCGCCGATGAGCTGCGTCATGTGCTTAGCTATGGCTATGGGAGCTGACGTGAATCCTCTCTCCTCACCCTCGTAGATAAGATGCATGCGCATCCCCACGTGCTGATCGTTTTTTTTTTACTGGCTGATTTGCTTTTTTGTGTAGGACAATGCTTCGTTGTATAAGTCAAGATTGTTGTTTCGCTTGCGGCCTGCTGCGCGCGTGGCTTTGCTTGTTGCTTGCCGTGTGGTAAACGTAGCTACTACAAAGCACAACTGCAAGTTGGTTCTTCTTTACAACGCGTACACAGAGTGGCACGCTATGAGCTGATCCGCAATCATGGTGCGAATCACGCTACGCATCGGACGTTCGTCCAGGTACGGGGCGCGTCGGCACAACCGCTGCAAAGCCGTCTCCAACCGCTGCGCGTCCTCTCGCTCGCCGCCGCTACCGCCCGGCCACATCTGCTGCACGCGCGCCGCAGCCGCCGGGCCGCAGCTCGAAAAGTTAAGGCATCGTAGCTCGCTCACCTGCAACTCTCTTAGCTCCGTGCAAAACCGCGCGCACAGTTGCAGCAGTTGTAATAATCTTCGCGACGGCGCGCAGTCCTGCAGCGCCACTGGAATGCTTAATGTGTGTAGCTGACATGCGAGTGAACTCAATAGTTTCTGTAGAGTCTCGAAGCTGATGAGCACGTGAACGAGCACCAGATGGTTCAGATTCGGTAGAGAACAGATGGTGGCACACAACGACGGCGCTAATGTGTGCATCCTCATCTTTGGGACGAATGGATCATGCCATACCAATGCGAGACGATCGAGAGAGCGCGGTACAACCAATGGCTCGTTGCGTAGCACCACGGTATCAAGCTGTCGCAGCGCGCCGTACTCCACGTTAGCGCACAGGTGCAGGTGCGTCGCAGAAACCAACCGCTTGGAAAGCGCCGCGGCTGCCGCACAGATACAAACATTGAGACAGGGCACGTGTCTAAAGCCATGCAGAGCAAACGAATCCATCGCCAACAAAATGGGCTCCAGCTGCAACGGCAACATGTACATGGAGCAAGTGGTCCGCAACACCAAATGCTTCAGCGCTGGAAACGACCTCAACGCCATCACCAGCTCATCCGCGCTCAAATCGTCCACAAAGATATCCAGCGTCTCCAAACGCGGCACCCTTCTCGCCACCTGCTGCAACAGTCGAAGCTGCCACGCGTTCCTACCCGGTCTACTCGCAAACGGCCCCTCCATCTCCGACAGATGCGCCGTCCGCGAGTCAATACGCAACGCGCACAACGCGCTCAACGAGCCAATCGTATCCAAAAACAGCTCTGACGCGCTCATAGCAAAAGACGTCACGAACAGCGACCGCACGCACGGCGCATGCTTGAGCGCGCTCAGCAACGGTGGCGACGACGGCATACGCACGCTCGACAGCGACGGCGCGCCGAGCAGACGCCGAAACGCCGGCACGTGACGCGGAGATCCGAACGTGAGCAACTCGAGCTTTTGCAGCGAATCGCGCAGAACGAGCGCCCAACGCGCGGCGTCGCTCTCGAAACGCAGCGTGAGCGAATGTGATAGCGCGTGCGCCACGACGCGACGCAGGTACGGCGAGACGTGCGCGAGCGCGAGCGCGGCGGCGGTCATGTCGGTGCGCGGCGCGCGCGCGCACAGCATGTGCACGATGCGCAGCCT